>JADLZN010010922.1:0-65075 GCA_018155175.1 Sinocyclocheilus anophthalmus
GCGATTAAGCAGGGCTCCACCGCACTTACACAGACACTCAAAACACAAACAAATGCATACACACATATACACAAAAATGCAAGAAAACACACATAGTGATCTGACTAGTCCTAACTAGAGACAGAAGATACAACAGGTTTAGTATGTAGCCATTACAACTATTTAGTTGTCTAGGCATGTCTACATTCAGACTGCTAGGTGTGTATGTGTGTGTTTCGTTTCTTGAGGGCCGATGCCACCCATGTAAAACTATGAAAATGCCACACTCGCCAGTTGCTAAGATACGATTGTATCATTTGTGCCACAGTAGGCGCAAACAAATAAATACACAACTGTGTGTGGGTTTTCTAACACACAAAACCCAAAATAAAACTGTGTCCAGGTTCAACCCACCCCACACACAAACACACACGTTGGTATTGGTGGTTTAAGGGGAATCTTCATAGGCATAATGGTTTTTATACTGTACTGATTTTCTATCGCCCTACACCGAAACCTACCCCTCACAAAAAAATGTGTGCATTTTTAGATTTTCATAAAAAATAAAAAAATTATAAAAACGCACACCATTTAGTATGTTTTTTAAGCCTTTTGGGACACAGGAAGTGTCATAATAAACCACCTTCACATTGTAACACCTATGTCACACCAATGTCATTATACACATTGTGTCCTCACAAACCACCCAACCGGTACACACAACACACACACACACACACACCACACACACACTGTAGCCCTGCACAATGCTGCTAGCGTTTCCATAGAGACGTAGGTGGTACGTTCAGAGTCTCGGCAGAGCTTCGCTGTTTATTTTCAGAACTGCCGCTTTTAGTTTTCGTTTAACGTCTGTCTTAAATGACCTTCTGTCTCCTGACTGGCTAAAACAGAAATGCGAGTGAATAGTTAAATGCCTTTTTTAGCAATTTGTTATTTTTGTCCCCTCAAGGTTCACTTATTAATGTTTCTGCACCTTTGAAAGTCAAAATGTAGTTTTTAATGAGCATTTTTCTCCCTCACTCTGACTTTTTAGAAGTGGTGTGTTATTTGTTCATGTGATTTAAAAAAAAAAAACTCAATTTAAACATTAAGTATGTGACATCAAATCATAAATACAAATGTCATTCAGTAAATGTTCTTTAGTAGAAAGTAATTTTGGGCTCTTACAGTATGCTTGCAGTCAGTAATGAACTGACCGATTGAATGTTTTCTCAGCTTAAAAATAATGTTGCTACTACTGTAAGTGGTGTTTGTTAAGGAAAGCATCACTAGTACTAACGCTGATAACAAAGCCTCAAAACTAAATATTAAAGCCGGCATGAAACCAACATTACAACAAACTACTAACATATTGTGATGGATTTCCAGTGAAATGGCTATTGACAGAACAAACCATAGGACGGGACTTGATTTAATATATGGGTTGTTGATTGGATCATAGACAATGATCTTTTGAGTAGATCACTATGAAGTCAAACTAAAATGATATGGATGCATGGATGAATCTTAAAAAAAAAGAGCAGGGGCTGATTTATGAGTTAAGGCCTCCTGTTGAATCCGTGTTTTATAAAAAAGAATTAAAAAATTAAAGGGTCATTTGAATGCTTCTAAAAGAACATTATGTTTGTGTATTTGGTGTACTGAATTGTTTAGGCTTTTAAGGTTCAAAAACATAATTTTCCACATACTGTACATTATTGTTTTTCCTCTATGGCCCGCCTTTCTAAAATGCATTGATTTTTACAAAGCTCATCGGTCTTAAAAAGCAAGGTGTGCTCTGATTGGCCATCTATCCAGTGCGTTGTGATTGGCCGATTACCTCAAGGGTGTGACGGAAATGTTGTGTCCCTTACCATATTGTGATGCCTGCAGCAACCACATGTGATGACCCCGGTCTGGACTCCGCTTCGTCCACTGTGAAAGCTGATCCGGTGATCCACAGTGCGAAGTTTAAGTATTTCCTCAGCGACCAGCACGGATCAGCTCCAGGCATGACGAAGCGATATTGTCCTCTTTTGGAAGGCCAAACAAAATAGTTTCGCTTTCGCAACGAAACACACAGTGTCTTCATGACATGGCGACGGCAGCGGCAACAATTCTACAGCAAGAATAAAAGTTATGCCTTCTTTCTTTTCTTTGCGTGAACATTTAGAGAGTGACGTAGGGGTGGGGGCGTGTTAGCAACGGATCCGTTTTAGGTAGTGTGGCTGCCTCTTTTAACTTTTATAAATAATATCTCTTTGGATTTTAGACTTTAGTCTTTGCAATTTTACAGTTCTTCTTTATGCACCAAGAGCTTGTAATACTCCAAAGAGAAAAGAAAAATTGAAATCGCATCATATGACCCCTTTAAAACGTTATAAACACTTCTCTAACTTCCGCTGTCACATAAGCCGTTCCAGGCGGATGACGTATGTGTATCGCACACTCCTGTGAGATATGCTAGTCTCGCGAGTCGCGAGTTTGTTTGCAGGAGCAAAGGAAGCAAAGTTTCCCTAATTTAGCAAAGGAAAACCAGTCTCCTCATGACTTATATTGAAATCCTCCGACATTCTACTTTACAAATCCTCGTTTTGTACTTCTGATTCGTGAATGGACATTTTGTTTTGTTTACCCCCCCCCCCCCCCTCTCTCCTCTGTGCTTCCGCATTCATCACTAATCACCGCCACATGTGCTACACATGTACTATGTCATCCGCCCGGAAAGGCTTCGGCATACGACAGTTAGTAGAAGTGAGAGAAAAGTGTTTAGAACGTTATAAATATGGATATTTTTCTTACAAAAATGCATCGATTTGCTCAAGGAGGCCTTTTATCACCCAGCCCGGCTAGGGTCCCTGTTATGCAATGTTGTATATGGATGGATGCTGGCTGTTATTGACTCTTTTGAACTGTTAAAAAAAAAAAAAAAAAACACCGCCCACTGCCATTATAAAGCTCGGAAGGTCAAGACATTATTTAATATAACTCTGATTGGATTCGTTGGTCTGGATGCATTGATCGTGAGACACATGGGCCAATTGTGATTTTTGGGTGAACTAACCCTTTAATATACCAACCTCCTGAAGAACTAAAATCTGATTTTGTACCTTTATAATATACCGACAACCACACAAAAACAGAGGTGGTAATGAGAAAGCAACATGATGAATCACAGCTCACCAAAAGTAGCTTTTCCAAAAGATGAAGTAAATGCTAAAAAAATATAAGACCACACAAATACTAAACACCATCATGGTAACATACATAAAATAATGCAGCTAACTCTTAAGTCAATACCATAAGATGTCATTTAAAAAAATAAACATTGTTTTTAAATGCAAAACCATCAAATGTGACGTGCCATACAGGAAATTATGGGAATGTCAATTCACGATTTTCACTGTAAATTATAAGATGACTTGCTCTGTTTAACTTCTAAAATCTGTCAATTTTTGAGTAAAATCCTGTTAGATTCATTACAGTTTTCATTGTATATAGTAAGAGAACTTATCATTAACCAATTAACAGTTTTGTACCATAGCATTTTTACTGTCTTGCACCATTAAAATTTTTAAAATTTTTACAGTGCACTGCAAAAGAAATTCCTTCACTTTAAAGGAGAAATTATATAAAAGTAGGTGTTGATCAGTATCTGTGCAGAAAGTCTTGTGCTGATGCATTATTACATTATTAAAAATGTGGAAGTAGAAAATTAATCATTTTGCATGCTTGGTTTCAATGAAAGCTGTTTTTGGAGCAATGGAGAAGTTTTGAGATCTAAAACTTACCGAATTTCTCTCATTTTCTCATGTCTAACAACACCACAATGCAGGTAATAGTAAACAATCCGTTTTAAGAAAATTAAATGTTAGGGTAACATTTAATTTTCTTAAAACTGATTGTTTACTATTACCTGCATTGTGGTGTTGTGCTTCTTTAATGTAGCTTCTTGAGTACAGATGTATTGTGTCCTGTTGTAGTTTTCCTGGTAAGGTGATTTGAAAATCAGAAACTGCCGTGAAGAAAATCATGAATCCCCTGATGCCTAATTGCTAAATGTGGAGTTCACCTTACAATTTACTTTGTTCTTGATGCATCAATGCATCTCAGTATTTTATCAAAGGCATGGTGCCAAATCTTTTGCAGTAAAACATTCAACAAGCCTTGCAAATGGCCTTTCCTATGTGGAATTATTTCAAATGTTATCAAAATGGATCTGTTTGATCACATTTGTTCTTGTTGTTATTTCTGACATTTCCGGTGTATGTTTGTTCAATAACCTAAATTATAGCAATTACTAAGCATTTGTAGATGCAATGTTGAAACTACAATCAGAAAGCTATGTCTATCAAAAGTCATTGCTCTTAACAATAGGACTAAGAACCTAATAAGCAATTGGTTGAAATTGTAGAACTGTTTTGAAGTGGAAAGCAGTGAGTTCTGATCCATTTCCCATGGATAGTTAGAGAGATTCTTAAAAAATCTTAGGGAATCAGAACAGTTTGCAAAAAATAAAATTGGTCAGTGTTCCTGTAGGTAATGTTATTGTAAGAAATTAAGTCTGAGGCTAATACTTTACATACTACCTGAACACCTGTAAATGCCCATTTCACAGTTGAAGTCATTATCTCCACCACAAAATATTCTTGAGACCGTTATTCATGCAACTTTGTGTGGAATGAAAGCCCTACCAGCTACTTTACTTTGCGAAGCATGCATTACTTAGTGGAGTATTATAGTTGAAGAGCACTTTTAAACAACTGTTGAAAAACTGACAGTTCAAACTGCATAACCAGAATGCTGTGTGATTAGTTGAGTCATGGTACTGTTTTGACCCAAAGCAAACAATAAAAAACATTGTTTTGCCAAACTGCATCAGTCAAGACTGGCTGGGATAATTTAGAGTGAGTAGTTTAAATCAAGGTCTACATCTAGGAAGATACAATCATAACTATCAGCAGACTTTTCAGACAAGCAAGTTATGGATAACCCAGTTGGACTACTAGCTCAAGCATTGTTGTGTGCTTGGAATAGGACCACCTGTTTTTTGATCAAACAGTAATATTTTTGCTTATCCATTTGGTGCTAGTGTTGCAGAATTTACACTGCTTTTCATATTAGATAAAATAAACTGTAATTCATGTGTTTTTTTTAAATAATCACCTTAATATCATTTTCATATTCACAGACACCTGAAGTCCTTATGCATACCAGCTGTGAAGGTGCACCATGAATTGTGAAGAGCAGGGCATGGGGAGGGTAGTCCATTCCTGGGCCAGATTTGCCCCAGCTGGACAAACTGCCCTCGAAGAGGCCCTGAGGGTCTTTAACCCCATGTCCAAGGATCTGTCGGACACTGAGAGACAAATGGTGTCCTTTCTTCAAGACCTGAGGAAAGAGGGAGCCAAGCCTGTGATTTTGAGGAGCAAAGATGTATATGGATACACGTCTTGCACCACGGAGCCAATCTCTTCCAAAATTGGCAGCAAGGTTCAGAGAGTGCAGAAACCTTGCAAGAAGCGAGGGCGGAAAGGTTTGAGCAAGTCCAAGGATGTGAATTACGCGACGCTTAGTAGAGCGGCAAAGAACATTCTCCTAAACCAACCCAAGATCCTGCTTACCAATCTCTCGGTGGACAGTCTTAAGCAGAACGTTGGATCGGCAATGCTAGATAAACATTCTGTTCAAGCGCAGCAGTGCCTCAAGCTAACAAACATAAAGGGGTTGACCGGAGGCCACACCGCGAGGTTGCAAATTCACTTTGAAAATTCTAAAAGCGCCCCCAGTTTTGCTCTGGGACGGCCACCGGATCTCTCCGGAATTCCGCACTCTCCAACGGAAAATGGCAGTCAGACATCAAATGTAGTTGCCTTGGACAACAAACGTGTTTTGTCATGTCCGTTCAAAGTAGACGATGCCCTTATTGGAGACTCTGCCCCAGTTGTCTATCAAAATGGTTTTGGTCTTAAAGATGGTAGCATTTATAAAAAGATCGAAACTGTATCAGGTAAACCTGATGTGATGACCAGTGGTCTGGACAATGGTTCAGTGAGAAGACTCCGTTTCCAAAGCTATAACTGGTCCCAGGCTACACTCACCAATGGCCAAGACGTTTCTAGACTGAATGGCAATGGTCTTGAATGGAAGGTTATAAAAGTAGATGATTCTGTCACAGACGAGGAAGTGAGAAGGAAGGCACAAAAAATCTTGCAGGTTAACTTGTCGCCTGTGATACAGATCCATCCCCTTGTTGACTCTGTATAGACTCTTGCTGGGGATTTTTTGTTTGTTTGTTTGTTTCCTCTTTTGTTAAGTTTTCTTGTTTTGCAAAATTGTGTTTTGTGGAAACAAACCCTAGGTTATATCTGGATGGGAGCATTGCAGTTACCTCCAAATTTTGCATTATCATCAAGTAGTTACTAACATAATCCAAAGATGGGATGCTTTTTTCTGCTCTCACAGTATTTTGTTTTCCCGACACATCCCAACCTACCTTTCTTTTGTGTATTTTTATCTAACTTCTGAAGAATTGGACTGATGAACAAACCCTTATTTATGACTATGCAGTTCCCAGAATGTTCCTTGTGTTGGAATACTGTGGGTATGGATTGCTGTCTCACTGGATCATGGGAACAGACTGAATTTGTAGAGTCCTTGGCTCCTGCTGATGTCAATGCCACCCAGGGTTTTATTTTTTTATTTTTTGACATCAACGGTTTTTTGTAATATGTTAGTCTGCCGGCATTGACTGCGTATGATATTTTTGTTTAGACTCTAACATGTTCAAATTGGGGGCACTTTTACATATTAATTTAATTTCAGGGCAAAATAAATGGCCTTATACTTTAAGAAGAGTGAAATTTAACTGAATCTTTGTACTTTTTCCTTCTTGATGTACTTGTTTCTTTCTGCACTCCACTTCTCAAAAATTCCTCCAATGTTTCTTTTAATGTGCCAACCCTGGTTTTTTGTTTCCTTAGATTTGTTGGTGCCATGACCACAAAGAATTGCAAAAAAAATGCTTCATTTTCTGAGTTCTCAGTATCCTGTCAAGAAGTGGACTTGCTTGTCCATTGATTGAACGTACCTCAAACACTTGAATACGAAAATGTTGTCATCATTAATCTTGCAGTTAATATTGTTCATTCCATACATCCATAAGTTGGTTGATCCATGTCACCTTCTACACATTTAACCAAATTCTGTAAATGACAAACTGATCTTCAATAGGATGGTTTTGATCCATCACTAATTAAGGCAACATCTGAAGGTAGCAAATTGGAAAAGGAAAAATTCATTCATGTTGTCTGTTAAATCTTGCTCAAGGTGTTTTTTTTTAAGGTCATTGTTCTGCCTCACCAGAATTAATTTGTTGAGGATGATTCATCTGCATAGAGCAATCATTTTAAGGCACAACAGGATGAATGCCTGCTTTTTGTGCAAAAGGAGGACGAGATATGGGAGAATTAAGTTGGCGTTCAGCAATGCCTAAGGCCTTTGGTTCAGAAGGTCTCATTCAAACTAAAATAGATGGTGGCAATGCAGCAGTTTTTTGGCGCCACAAGGCAAACATTTAAAAATTGTTATAAATTTAAGTTTTGAGTTAACCAACATATGGGTTTCATTTAAAAAACAACAACTTTCATTCACATGCAAAATACAAGCAGAATTTGGTTTCCTGTTAATCAGTTTTTATTTTCATCCAGTTGAATCTGTGACACTCAAAAGCTGTAAATGTCAGTGTTGTATCTTTAGTTACTGTTATCGAGTTGTGAATTAAAATCTGTTTGAGAAATGTTTGGTGTGGATTACTGGAGTCTCAGTGTTTTCTTTTTTTTAAAGAACAGGCAACATTATTGGTGGAAAAAAAATCATGGCTCAAAGACATCTCCATTAGCGGTTTGATGAGGTCTAGACATAGTTGCATATTGTTTGGCCAATGCCGTTAAATCCCATTTCAGAAATGAGTATTTCCTGCTATAAAATCTGTTTGGATAAGCCACGTTAAAAGCACTTTTGAAATCGCTAATGTGCTCACCAACAAACGGCACAAATTCAATATATTAATATGCCAAGTTGCTTGGCAACCGTAAATGACTTGCTGTTTGGCTAATGAACTTGGCAGATGTTATTTAGCAGATGAATTGCTTATTGTGATTATTGTTACTAGTATATTTAATTGTTTATTGAACATTGGTGTGTGTTGCCATATTGATGTTGCTGCCACAGTTAAGAGGGGTTTTAGGCACCGTTTCATGAGCCGAACAGAATTTATTAAGCGTTAAAACCTCTAATAATGCTTGGTTTTTCCTGCCGTATTGCTGTGCAAACTCTGAGAATAATTAGTGTAAGATTGTTGCTTATTTTTACTGCTGTATCTTTGAAAATTTTAGAGAATGTTATTTATAGTACCTATAAATATTTAATATTTTTAACCATCTTCTGTTTCTTAATTCAACCATATTATGTAATATTTGCCACACAATGGCCAGAAAAAAAGAGAATCCATTAAAAGTCAGAAACAAATTTATTCAATCCTTTTGAATTGTTGGTCTTTTTAAAAAAAATAATTGTTCTTTTACAGTAATGCTCAAACTCCAAGTTGGAATTTAGAAGATGAATGTTTCTGTTTCTTTTCTGGTGTTTTTATGCAATGCAGCAACAGGATTTTTCTGTGCTTTGCCCCAACCATTTTCCAGTCTTCCATCTTTACAAAAAAGAAACATCCCTAAGACATAAGCTGCCACCAACATTCTTTTCACAAAACCAAATCAAGCAATGTAGAGCTTACCTTCAAGACATGGACATTTTTAAAAGTCTGGGCCTGTATTCACTAAACATCTTAAGGCTAAAAGTAGCTCATACATTTTTACTGTAAGAGTGTTTCTCAAAGCGTTTTAGTGCTAACAGCACATATCTGTGAATGTTAGGAGTAGTGAAGAGGACTCCTAGTCACTAAGACCAGGGCTGCGTTCCAGTCCGTTTTTTTTATGCCCTTCACTCACAAACTTCCCTCCGTCTTGTTTTCTCGGATGTACGTCATTGATTACGTTGCGTGAGTTTTCCTACTTCTGTCGAACGCTTGGAATGGGCTGAAAAAAAAACTGGAACGTCCTAAGCCCTTGATCACTTAGAATCAGCTATGGAGTTGGTTTATTGTTTAAATTTTTTCCCTAATGAGTTGTTTGGTGCAGCATTCTATATGTATATAGGTATGTTTGGGCTGTTATAAATGTAAAAAAAATCATTTATATATAATTGAGTTGTTTGGGGTGGGGATAAATTAAACGCGATCTGCGATGACGTCTCAATCGTGTTGCATTGTGGTCTATGGTGTGCCTGAAGTGTGCATATGAAGCATACTCGCTCCCTCGGTTAAAATCGAGGGGTCGAGGGTCTGTCCATATAAACTTCACGAAGTGGAATGCACTTCAAAATGGCAGCAGGGATTCCCCCAAGGGGAAGTGCTTAGGGAAGTTCGCGAGTGCGTGTCTAAAAGTGGAGTGGTACACAGCCCATGCCACAAACTATCCTAAAATGGCTGTTGCTGGCAATCTGCCTCGAACGTAAAACATTTTAGAAACATTTGATTATAATGAGCTTTTAAAAAGGTATCGCTTTGGTTTGGAGGTTATCCCAACTACAAATTTTCCTTTGATTATATCCTTGATTTCATTAACCAGTTGGGCAAGAAGTAACAGCTGTTCTTGCATCAAGATTGGTTTTCCCGTTTATACAGTGGGTATGGAAAGTATTCATACCCCCTTAAATTTTTCACTCTTTGTTATCTTGCAGCCATTTGCTAAAATAATTTAAATTAATTTTTTTTCCTCATTAATGTACACAGAGCACCCCATTTTGACAGAAAAACATAGAATTGTTGATATTTTTGCAGATTTTTTAAAAAGAAAAACTGAAATATCACATGGTCCTAAGTATTCACCCCCTTTGCTGTGACACTCATATATTTAACTCAGGTGCTGTCCATTTCTTCTGATCATCCTTGCGATGGTTCTACACCTTCATTTGAGTCCAGCTGTGTTTGATTATATTGATTGGACTTGATTAGGAAAGCCACCCACCTGTCTATATAAGACCTTACAGCTCACCGTGCATGTCAGAGCAATTGAGAATCATGAGGTCAAAGGAACTGCCTTAAGAGCTCAGAGACAGAATTGTGGCAAGGCACAGATCTGGCCAAGGTTACAAAAATTTCTGCTGCACTTAAGGTTCCTAAGAGCACTGTGGCCTCCATAATCTTTAAATGGAAGACGTTTGGGATGACCATAACCCTTCCTAGAGCTGGCCGTCCGGCCAAACTGAGCTATCGGGAAGAGCCTTGTTGAGAGAGGTAAAGAAGAACACAAAGATCACTGTTGCTGAGCTCCAGAGATGCAGTCGGGAATGGGATAAAGTTGTAGAAAGTCAACCATCACTACAGCCCTCCACCAGTCGGGGCTTTATGCCAGAGTGGCCCGACGGAAGCCTCTCCCAGTGCAGGCTAAAACACCTGAAGGACTCAAGATGGTGAGAAATAAGATTCTCTGGTCTGATGAGGCCAAGATAGAACTTTTTGGCCTTAATTCTAAGCGGTATGTGTGGAGAAAACCAGGCACTGCTCATCACCTGTCCAATATAGTTCCAACAGTGAAGCATGGTGGTGTCAGCATCATGCTGTGGGGGTGTTTTTTCAGCTGCAGGGACAGGACGAATGGTTTCAATCGAGGGAAAGATGAATGCGGCCAAACACAGGGATATCCTGGACGAAAACCTCCAGAGTGCTCAGGACCTCAGACTGGGCTGAAGGTTTACCTTCCAACAAGACAGTGATCCTAAGCACACAGCTAAAATAATGAAAGAGTGGCTTCACAACAACTCTGTGACTGTTCTTGAATTGCCCAGCCAGAGCCCTGACTTAAACCCTATTGAGCATCTCTGGAGAGACCTAAAGATGGCTGTCCACCAACGGTTACCATCCAACCTGACAGAACTGGAGAGATCGGAAGGAGGACTGGCAGAGGATCCCCAAATCCAGGTGTGACAAACTTGTTGCATCTTTCCCAAAAGACTCATGGCTGTGTTAGATCAAAAGGATGCTTCTACTAAATACTGAGCAAAGGGTCTGAATGCTTAGGACCATGTGATATTTCAGTTTTTTTTCTTTTTTAATAAATCTGCAAAATTTCAACAATTCTGTGTTTTTCTGTCACTATGGGGTGCTGTGTGTACATTAATGAGGCAAAAAACTTAACTTGAATGATTTTAGCAAATGTCTGCAATATTGTTAAGAGTGAAAATTAAGGGGGTCTGAATACTTTCCGTACCCACTGTATGTTTGCATGTATTACTATCAGCCATGATTATTCTACTTTGTTCATTAAAAGGCTGTTTACATGCAATTAGCATATGCTCAACAATTCTAATTCAATTCACATTGTTTCTAGATTATTGTGTAGAGTGGTCAGATGTATTTTAAATAATTGCTAAAAGCTTCAGTGGCCAAAAAATGAACTTTTCACAAAAAACTATTTTCACTGTTTTTTGATCCTGACACAAAACGACCAGCTAACATTAATTTACTAATTATATCAGCAGCACATGTGAAATGTGAATGAGTACTAGTCAGGTGAAATC
This sequence comes from Sinocyclocheilus anophthalmus, assembly GCA_018155175.1. Classification (NCBI taxonomy): domain Eukaryota; kingdom Metazoa; phylum Chordata; class Actinopteri; order Cypriniformes; family Cyprinidae; genus Sinocyclocheilus; species Sinocyclocheilus anophthalmus. The sequence continues at coordinate 11,617 of JADLZN010010922.1, forward strand.
ACTATCATAATAATTAGATTGTAAGAGCAGACTGGTCAGGGATGGACGAAGCACTTCCACTCATTGTGTTCTTGTTAGCAATGGTTTCCTCCAAAGAAACACGTGCCGTCATCATCACTTTGCATCAAAATGACCTCGGATGCAAGGAAATTGCTACAAAGAATATTGCACCTGAAATAACCATTTACCGGATCTTTTTTTTTTGCTGTGTCTGGTCGTTTCTTCCTGTTTTTTCTCAAGAACTTCACTGAAGAGGTTCGACTGCAGTGAAGAAGTCTTCAGGACGTCCCAGAGTGTCCAGCAAGCGCCAAGATCGTCTCCTCCTGAGGAGTCAGCTATGGAATCGTGTCACCAGCAGTGCAGAGCTTGCTCAGGAATGGCAGCAGGTTGGTGTGAGAGCATCTGCACGCACAGTGAGGCACAGACTTTTGGACAGTGGCCTGGTGTCAAGAAGGGCAGCAAAGAAGCCACTTCTCTCCAAGAAAAACGTCAAGGATAGACTGAAATTCTGCAGGAAGTACAAGGATTGGACAGCAGAAGATTGGTGTAAAGTTATGTTCTCTGATGAAGCTCTCTTCCGACTGTTTGGGACATCTGGAAGATTGATTGTTCAGAGAAGAAAAGGTGAACGCTACCATGAGTCCTGTGTTGTGCCAACAGTGAAGCATCCTGAGACCATCCATGTGTGGGGTTGCTTTTCAACCAAGGGAGTGGGCTCTCTCATAATTCTGCCCAAAAACACTGCCATGAATAAAGAATGGTATCAAAACGTCCTGCAAGAGCGACTTCTTCCAACGATCCATGAGCAATTTGGTGATGATCCATGCATTTTCCAGCATGATGGAGCACCTTGTCACAAAGCAAGAGTGATAAAGAAGAAGCTTGAAGATCAGTGCATTGAAATTTTGGATCCGTGGCCAGACAACTCCCCGGATCCCAATCCCATAGAGAACCTGTGGTCAGTCCTCAAAAGGCGAGTGGACCAGCAATCTCAATTGTGATCAACTCCGAGAACTAATGAGGCAAGAATGGATCGCCATCGGTCAGGATTTGGCCCAGAATCTAATACCAAGCATGCCAGAGTGAATTGCAGAGGTTTTGAAGAACAAGGGTCAACACTGTAAACACTGACTCCTTTTATTTTTTTTGCCAATAAAAGCCTTAAAACATATATGCTTTTCATTGTTTTTTCAATATACCATAGAAACGTGGAAAAATCATCTACAAAACAAAATTTGTCACTGCCAATACTTTTGGCCATGACTGTACTTTAATTAGTGACACTAAATCTTTATTTGAATGTGGCAATTAATATTTATTTTTTTACCTTTTATTTGAATATTAATATTTATTTGAAAATAATATCGTGCTCTACAATATTTCTATGAATAAATCACTGACAGAGACCCCGCCCCCCCATCAGCCAATCACTGTGTGCATAGTAAGCATGCTGACATCATCCATAGCAACAAGCCCTTACTCTAAGCTTAAGACTTCTCTCTATTTGCTTGGTACCATATTGATCCTCAGCAGCTTTGTGAATAGTTTTTCAAAGAGAAAACTTTTCACTGAAAATTTAGGAGAACTCTTAGTGGCAAGATAAAATGTTTTATGAATATGGGCGCCAGGTCTCATCGCCCAGTTTTCAACGGTTCAGTAAATCAAATTGAAAATCTCACATGCCACTGGGCAAATTCCAGCTAGGAAGTAGTATGTTTCATCAAAAGCTTTCTTCTATGTTAATGAAATGGGTGGGACATTGTTGTGTTGTGTATAATTTCAAACATCTGTCATGGAGAACTGCTGTTTCTTTGAAGTTGCCACAGGCCTCTTGGTGGCCTCTATTTGCCTGCCTTTTCTAGTCTGGGCATGTGAATTTGGAGAAATTCCAGTCTGGCCAGATTAAAATAAAGCTGCAAGAATTAATCATTTACATTTACTGTAGGGCCTTATTTTTACTGGAATTCCATATTTAAAAAGAAAATTGAAATGGTATGAGGAACACCAATAGTTCTTGTTTGGCATGAGGGGGCCCATCAAGTGATGGAATTGCTTTGTCTCAATATCAAACACTGTGGAATATACAGTATATCTACTTACAGACTGTGCATGTAACATAGTAGCACCTCTGTTCGATTAAATTTTTTTAACATATTTTATCCAGCTCCCTGAAACCATAAATCAAACTGGCCCACCACATTTTGTCAACTATTGATAATCAATTGAATTTATTGACAGTGGCTATATTTTATAAACAATATTGCATACAAAATTTCAAACTGATTGGACAAACAGTCCCACAGTTTTAGCACCATATTAGTGCCAACATGTGGCTAAGCCCCATCAAATTTTTCAGGTAATCTCAAAGTGAACCATTCCTTGTTCAAGCATTCTGTTCAAGAGTTATAGCCATAAAAGTAGCCATACCTGATACTTATATGTAGTGTGATTACAATCTGGCAACCAGCCTTGAACATACTGCATGATTTTTCCCCCCAACCAGGTAAGCACAAACCCTTTCTCTGCAGTTAACTGGTCAACTCAATCACAGTCAACCATCAAGAAAAATTTGGACTTAAGAAAAATCATGTATGATTCCGAACAGTAATGCTAGGGTTAATGTCAGGGTTAGGGTTTAGTATTTGTTTAAGGGGTCATATGATTGATTTCAAGTTTTCCTTTCTCTTTGAGTGTTACAAGCTCTTGGTGCATAAATAAGATCCCTAAAGTTTGCATAGACTAAAGTCTCAAATCCAAAGAGAGATTCTTTATTAAAGTTAAGACTCTGCCACGCCCCCTTAAAACGGTTCGTTCTAACACGCCCCACATGTCTATGTCACTGTGTGGGAAGATTTGCATAACACCGCCCAAATGTTCACGCAAAGAAGGTGTAACTTTTATTCTCGCTGTAGTATTGTTGCCGCCGCTGCCATGACATGGAGATACTGTGTTTCGTTTGAAAGCGAAACTACTTGTTTTGGTCTTTCCAAAGAGGACACACTAGATAAGTGGTTAAGTTTTGTATTTACAACACTGTTCCAGAAAAGTTCAACCCAATTATTCAGATGTGTGTAGCGCATTTTATGGAGGACGAGGGCTGTTTCCTGGGAGATTGGCCAACAATGCTGTTGTTCTGACAAGTAATGCTGACTCACAGCCTGTAAGTACGTTTTCATATTTAAAGAATTTGCCACTGATGATTCAAACGCGAGTTTTGAGCAGTGTAGAGTAGTGCTTGTTGTTTGTCATTTCTCCAATCACAAATGCAGACATGGTTTTATGTTTACACGGCGCGATGCAACGCAACACAAAAAAAAGACAGTATAAGTCATTATAATCAGTACTTATGTCCCCACTTGATGCAACAAATGCCTTGTTTATAATGTGTTTTATTGTTTTTGTCTCATCGTGCCGGGACACGGCATCACAGTATGGTGAGGGCCGTAACATTTCCATCTCCCGCTTGAGGTATTCGGCCAATCACAAAACACTGAATAGCTGGCCAATCAGCGTACACTTCGCTTTTCAGAAAGATGAGCTTTGTAAAAAATCAACGCGTTTCAGAAAGGCGGCATAGAGGAGCCACATATGTACAGTAGTTGGGAATAATGTTTTTTACCTTAAACCGCATAAACACATTTCATTACACCAAATACACAAAATGTTTTTTTTTTTTTAGCAATGTCATATGACCCCTTTAAGCATCGTGTCCACAATCAACGTTGGGATTGAGTTGACCAATGAAGACTTTAGAATCGTTTGTGGGCGGGGTTTGTGCTTTAATTAGTTTACAAAAGTAGTATTTGCAAAAAATGATTCAATTAATCCAATGACATTAAGCCCTTGCATTCCCAGTTGGGCCAAAACATTGCACTGGTTAGGGAGTACTTCCATTCTACCAATTTTTCTGTCTATAGGGCTTATTGTTTGGGCTCAAAGATGTGTTTTTGTCTAGAAAGATAATAAAAAATAAATCCTGGGTTTTCACACTAACAAAAACAGTTCAGCACTGTGACACAATAAATATGTAGGGATTGAACCAAGTCCACCAAACCAACACAAGGCCTAAACGTCTGGTCTCATCACCGCATTCATTCTTTGGCATTTGAGGAACTCTGGCTGGCATGAGAAAACTTCAGATTACTGAATTATTGAAAGGACAGCAACTTCTTTTTGGATCAGACATACGCCTCTCGGTAGCTCCCGAAGGCCTCTGGGACCTCTATTCTGGGCATGTGGTTTTGGTGGATGGCCAGTTCTGGCCACATTCATAGAAACCGATGACGAATGTAATAAAAACAGTTAGACATTGTAACAACAAATTTAATTTAACTATTTATCATGTAATTGGCAAGATGTTTTGGAACCAATACTGGTCATTATCTGCAAATTCTTCTTCAACACCTGACCCCTCTCCACATTTACTTCAAAGTTTTTTTTTATCTTACAGACAAGCACCACATGCCATCTTGACTACATTGTAGTCTCCTCCTTTCATACATTTCAAAGCAAACACAATGAAAGGTGTGACGCGACACATTTGTGTGACCCAGAAGCCGCTCTGTCTAGAGTGGGGATGGGTGTCGTGCTTTGTTGCGAAAGAGCGCAATGAAAATGGGGGGATGGGAGATGAGTGGAACTGGAAAAATGGTGGAGGAAAGCCCAGCTGTGAATTCACTGCAGTCCTCATTAGCCCTGGGTCCTAAAGTCCCCAGGCTAATTCCCAAATTACAAAAATTAGCACAGAAAATTATTTAAAAATCAGTCTACAATCCATTTTAAGAACTATAAAGCTGTTAGGTCTGTTTTTGTATGACAAAAGCTGTAGGAGGTCTAACGCTCACTGTCAGTGATTGATGGACTAAATTATTACTACAGTATTTGCAATGCAGCACTGCATTGATATTAATCACACATATCATCCCCACAATTAATCACGTTTTTCGCTACAATTTTTATGATGAATTAGCTTGAGCTGCTTAACATACAGTACACAGTCCTTTTAAACTGTATTTTTTAAAGTATTTCTATTGTAGTTACTTTATCTGTGGTTTTTGTAACTGTTACACTGTAAAAAAAAAATTGAAGACTGAAGTTTTAAAAATCTCTTATTGACTAAAATGTTTGGAATTCAAAATCAAACCAGTGATCGTGATTGGTCTGCTTTCTTGAATTCATATGCATATTCAGTTGTGATTGGTGTTCTTGCCTTTCTAATATGTAAAACGCCTGAATTTAAGTTGAATTTATGCAGAACTACAGCCCAGAATGTGCACCTACCTTTGAGCAGAAAACAATGAAAACTAATTTTTTCATTAAAAAAAAGACCTCAAATTCCATACTAAACTCAACTTGACTCATTTTTCGAATCTGACCAGCTTCTCCATTCCCAGTCCATAGCCGGTCAAAATCAACAATGTTGTTTTCCTGTCAAGTACTATATGAACAGGTGGTCGTTTTCCTCAGGGAAATTTCACCCATCTCCCTCTTGTGTTACGCTTCAGTCATCTTTAGTATGCTCGAACAAGACAAAAATACCCTTCTATTATGTCGACAAGACCTTTGGGATTATGCATTGCAGTTGGAGACATTAATTAGACCCCAGGTTTAGTCCCTGGACAGCTGATTTCCTTTGCGATTGGCCAAGAAGAAAACAGGTAAACTAACAAATGCACCCAGTGTTTTTAGCTGATATTTTTATTGAACTGAAGGCACCACGGTTGGCTGATGTTGTCTAGGACATAATTAGGGCATTTAAGTCTTTTATTTTTATGTTGAATCATATACAAAGGTGTTGTGTACCCCCTCCTCCAGTCAGGCTCTCCAGCTGATTTCAGGTAATGAAAGGGAGAGGAGCTCGGCGCTGATGTCTGTGCTAGTCAATGAGGTTGGGTGTGTCTGTAGCAGCTGAATCCTGAAATAAACAAATGTTGATTAGTACAACTGTGTTTGACCAGTAATAACAATCAAAGACATGCATGTAGTTAAAATTACAAGCACATGGAAGGATGTTTTTCTATATTTACCCCAAATGGCTCTGCAAACGCCCTGTAGCCACTGTATAAAGGGTTTGGGATGGACACTAAAGCAGGGTTTCCACCACCTTTTGTGGAAGCACCATCTTCATCATCATTCTGTTGAACGATAAATAAGACATTCATTCATCTTTGAAAGTAGATTATGATACACCACAAATTAAATGTACCTTATTTAGTTTTCTGGGATTACAATATAAAGTTTAATTATAAAGACAGTATAGAGCTTTGGAACTGAAAAAAAGTTTTGAAATATTTGAGATTACATTTTGAGACAGATATAATAATAGATAGAACTACAGAATGACCGAACGAACGCACATAGAATAATTAATAGATTGACAAAGAAGATAGATAGATAGATAGATAGATAGGTTTTTTTGTTCACAGACATTTTGTTCAACGGTAAAGTGTCTTTGTTCATCAACCTAAATATCGGAAGCTCTATTACATGAACAAACCTTAAAATATTGGAAACGAAAGGCGTCGTTCTTGTGCTTGAGGACGTAGTATGCGAGCCCAGCAACAATACCAACAATGGCAAAAACAATCAGCACAGTGGTGACTGCAACCCCACTGGACTGCGAGATTGGAAGAACTGCTGGCACCTAAAAATTAGACAACACCACTGATGACTTAAAAAAAATTCATTGGGAATTGTAAGTGAGGTCCAGTTTTTGGCAAAGCTATGACAGACGGACGTCCATGTTAGTCAAACAGGGTGTTGATTTGCTTTAATTAGTCTGACGAGTCATAGTTGTTGTCTTTGTCTGATGATGAGCAAAAATTATTTTCAATAAAGTCACTGTTCAACAGAAGGCTTGGGAGTGTGCTTTCTATCTGAAAACTGCTGCAATTTAATCCATTGGTGTTAATGCAATTACCCATGAAATGTTCTAATAAATTCTGCCTGTGCATCCATAAAGCAAAGCAAAGTTCTCCAATATGCTCTATTGTACTTCTACAAAAGCGGCCACTTACTGGAACAGGTGGAGCTCTGAATGGCCCATCAATGACATGGATCAGACCATTGATGGCTGGAATGTTCCAGGCCAATATGACCTTCTTATTCACCAACTTTTGAGGTTGAGAGTCCTGTGAAACCAATAAAAATCTACAGTTTTCTTGACTATGTACAGTAAATGTGGTCTGATGGTGTGAAGCTGCTAAGGTTTGTTTACCTCAGCCTGACCAGTGGAATTGGAAGGAATCGTCACGACTAGATCGGAACCCAGACGGGACGGGATTACGGTGTTGTGCTTCAAGTCTTCATAGAAGTGCAGACTATTGATGTTGGATATATGATACAGCAAATCCCTCCATGATAAGGTCTGAAAAAGGAGACAAACTGCAGACTCAAGGCCAGCGGAGAAAGAGCATGTCCAACTGGTTCCTACTTTCTTTGTAAGTTTTCTTCCTCTGACTCAGATGCAATTCAAAAATGTTCATATGAGAATTCATTCTGGCTTATATTGATAATCACCTTGTTTGCAGAAAAACCGTCGTTTTGAGGTAGAAAAACGGTTATGTTTAATGATTTGTCTGACAGGGACTTCAGCAGGTTCTTGCCCTCCTCACCATCCTCTGCATACTTCAGTAAAGTCTGTAGGAGGAAACCAGCAGGAAATATGTGACTCCATTTTTATGAAATTACGTGGATATTCTTTGAACAGTACTTCATTTGTATTGACAACAACTATGTGAAAAAATCTTTTTTAATTGATTTCACTTCGGCTGATTTTCATTGCTTTGGTTTTTCCCTATTCTTTAATCAAAATATTTATAACAAAACATGTTTTGGGGGAATATAATGTAATCGGTAAATAACTTTTTGTCAGTTTTTCCTGTGTCCTCTCTTTCCATTCGGTTAGTCTTTTGCCTTTAACTACAAAGCCAGTTCCTTGATGGCATCATCCTGCAGGAAGTGGCATTATTTTTTAGAGGGAAACAGGCTACTTACTGTGTAAAACACAGAAAAATTGGAAGTGGTGGCAACAACCGAGGCCAAGTCTCCATTACAGAATTCCCCGCTTCCAATGTATCCAGGTTTACATTCACAAGACACCTCTGTATAAGAAAAAATGGCTCTCATTTTTACATCAAAACTGTTCAGGTACAGTAAAATTTCATATTACATTTCAACTAAGAAGGATTTCCTGACGGTCATACCTTTCATCCTGTAGCAATACGCATCATACGGCCAACTGGCATTGATTGGCTCTTTGTACAGCACGATACCAACATGATTATCACCACATTTAGCAGAAGGAAACCGGATTGGATAGCCAGCTTTCTTCCCGTCCATCCATCCTGCCACACATAGATGCATTCCCAACTGGAACAATAAAAAAGCTTTGTTTTATAATGTAAATTAACCAGCCATTACTCCAGCCTTAAGTGTTAATATCATCAGGGTTTAAAACATTGTGCGCTTAATACTTTTTTCAGGATTCTTTGATTAATAGAAATTTGAAAAGATAAAAAAGCTTTATTTTCTAATGTAATTTAATAAACTACCAGTTGAAATTAACAAACTTTTATGCAATGTATCATAGAAAAACTACTGACTAGTGGTGAAGAAAAAAAATATTTTAAGATGTATTTATGCTCTGGATACAAGGAAATTCATTCTGATTTAATAAATATTTCGAATTTTTACTGGAAAACCAAAATACCAATGGAAAAATTGTTTGAAGAAACACTGTTTAAAGGTGCGTTCAAATGTACTGTTGCTTGTTAAAATGTTGTAAATTTTCAATAGGAATCAGCGCATTCGGGAGTTTCGCGTGAGGGCGACAAAGTTCATCATGCAGATTTCGCTCATGTTCAAATTGGTCATGAAAATTCACCATATTGACCAACAAAACCAAGCTGCTTGGCTTGAAAGTGACTTTAGTGTGAGCTGTGCTTTATACATTGCTAACCTACTGACTATGAATAATGGACCTTTTTCGTCAGTGAAATTCGCTAACGTGACCGTACACATTAAGCTCAAAGGCTGTTGCTCTTATTCTCCACAACAGCATAAATGCAAGATATGTACAGCTAAGTTTGGTTTCAAAAGTCACCTGTTGGGCGTCAGAGAGCTGCTTGAATGTAGCAAGAGTAGCTCCCTCAGCCTCGCAAGCTTCCTGTGCTTGGCTGAAGTTCAGTTTATACTTCCCCTCAGGTGAGCGCAGGTGGAAAACACCCCCTGTTTTCGCTGAAACGTAAGAATAAAAGCCTTTGTTTTTGAATACTCAAAATATTGGGCTGTCAATTAAATCATTGTGAAGTTGTACTATGGAAATGAAGGTCTTTGCATGTGGCTTTGGGGTCGCAGCCGCCGTTGTCCTCCAGGCAGCGGTCAACAGGGGGCACCACTTTCTCCAAACACTGGATTCCATTTCCCACGTACCCCTCGAGACATTCGCAGTGCCTCTCGTTCTGCCACAAGGTAAATGTTACACATTTTGTTTATCCAAAACTCTTGTCAGATTACATTAACAAAAAGCAGAAGTTCCACATACAGGTCCGGTGAAAATGCATTCTGCGAAATCGCTGCAACCACCGTTCGCCTCCTCTACACATCGGTTGATAGGCGAGCAGACGTGTCCGTCTCCAGAGTATCCGGCCTGACAGGAACAGGTAACATTGATACCGCTCTGCAAACAGTCAGCTGCTTCGTGGCAGCCTCCGTTATATTCACTGCAAAAATCTGGGGCTAGAAACACATACATATCATAATCAAAATTGAATCTTATCCATTGAAAGCATTCACAATAAGGCTATTATGTTATATACACCGCAAAAAAAAAAAAAGACTATCGTACTTAGTATTTTTTTCATCTTTTTTTTATTACAAACATCTAAGAATTCTTAAATCAAGATACATTTACCTAAAAAGAAAAATTGACTTAATTTTGATATATTTTTCAGAAAAAAAGACTTAGGGCCAGATTTACTAACAGCTTGCACCAGCGCAAATAGTGTTTTGGCGTAACAGGGTAGTACTGTCAGATTTTTTAAAGGGGTCCTATTATGCTTTTTTTTTTATTTTAGTCAGTGTGTAGTGTGTATGGTTGGGCATAAAAAAGATCTAGAAATTTACAAATCTCAAAGTCCACTCCAAAATGAGATATTTTGTTTTTTAAAAATCCCCTTTCAAGAACTACAACGAACGGCTCGTTTGGACTACAGCGATTGGTTTCCGGGCTTTGTGATATCACAAAGCGGCTCATTAGAATATCATTAAAAATAATTCCCGCCTACAGAAATTCGAATGGTTGGGGGGTGGGGAGGGGCGAGGTTGTGGTTAGAACGCTTGATTGAGTGACTGCATCAGACGAGACGATGAAGAAGAAGAGCTGCTGCAGAGTTAGTGCATCAGAGAAAACCAAGAAGAAGAGCTGCTGTGCTGTAGCTTCAAATTTTCGGCATGTCTAGAACAATTCTTACAAGTACAACACGACGTAGCTGGGCGCCGCGGACAGACGCCGAACGCGGTGTGCCTACACTCATAGAAAATAATGTATTTGAATTTTAAAGACGTGGCGCGACGCGACGCTGCACTTCTCGTCCGGTGTGCGACCGCCTGAAACGCTGTTTTTTTTTCACCTCCGTGCCCAAACGTCTTTGTTTGGGCTTCCGAAAGCGGATGATGTCAGGAAACAGTGGTTGCAATTAATTTTTTAACTCCGTTCCTGAGCATTATAACCCCAATTTGCTATTGTGGGCTGCGCATTTTACTGAGGACAGCTTCCACAACATGAGGGAGTACAGTGCCTGCCGGATTTGCCCAAAATGTTTTTGTTGAAAGACAGAGCAAGGGGCGTTGCAGTACTGAAACACCGTCTAAGCTGTTCGCCAATCACAACGCACTGGGACAGCTAATCAATCACATCACCTTTTGTTTTTCGGAAGGCGGACCTTCATCAAAGCCGGAACTAATCGAGCCGTTTGTGCCAGGCTGGGGAGAAAGGTATTTTAATAATGTAAATTATGTGAAAAATAATGCGTTTTTTTTAAAAACGAAGCATTAACAAATGTTAGACTGCACCCCATAAACAAAAAAAAATCAGACCTTTGTAAAAAGCATAATCAGGACCCCTTAAGATGCGCAGGGAAGAATTAGCGCTGCAAGACATGGACAAGTTATTTTGGGGGGGGGGGCACTGACCTTATTGAATATGCTTGTAGGAGTGTCCGCTTGCAGACGCAAAATTTATGGGGGAGAATTATTCAAATGAATTGCACACGCGATTTCTAATGTTTTGCACGGTTGTCAAATTACTGGTATTTGCTCAATTATTTAACGCCCCAAAAAAGCATGTCTTAAAGCGCTGCTCTTGGTAGCTTGAATTTAAATTTCCAACTTAAATTACCATGCCATAAAATCGCAGTACCATAAAATCATTCCCAAAAACCCAAATGTTAAATAAAAAACATTATCTAAGTGAAATATAGTACATTCCTTTCATTGAAAAAGGGATAAAACAACAAAATCTATCTGTCAATGGGGTGAGAAAAATATACTAAATTCAAAGGAAAAACAAGACCCCATTGACATACTTATTTGTTCAAGCATAAACTCACTTAATTTTAATAAATTTTTCAGAAAACAAGTCTCAAAGTCTTAAGTCATTTTGCTTCTTAAGTAAATATATCTCTGCATTGCATTAATGCCATTAGGTTACATGTCATAAGCTGTTAAGTATATATTGGAGCCCTGGCCACATGTTTCAGATGTAATTTTCATGTTAACATCTTAATTTGAATCTGCGCTCCCTCTTCTTTTATATTATATATTATATATAGATATATATATATATGTTATATAGATATATATATATATAGGCCATTTTGAATCCAGTACAGGCATCTTACAATCAGTCTAATACAACAGATGCAATTCATACCCGTGCAGTTAATGCCATTTCCTCCATAGGGCGGCACACACTCGCAATTATTTTCAGGGAGGCACACTGCATTGACATCACATGCAGGCGAGCAAATCGGCTTGACCTCTGTTAAATAACAGGCAAAAGAGTGTTTTCACTGTTGAACAAGTCTAAAATATTTTCTCTGTTTTCACAACACTACGCATATATTTTATAAATCTTGACATTTGCTCTTACCAATTTTTGATTCGCAGTATTTACCCGTCCACCCCTCTTGACAGAAACAGCTGCCATCACCGTCCAGGCCGCTATCACACTTGCCATTGCTGGTGCAGTTACATGCTGTGAGAAAAGATGAATAAAATGTTCATTATAGCTGTCAGCACAAAGCTGAGTAGTACTAATACAATAAAATTTCAACAAAAAACATTTATACTGATCTGACAGTAAATGTAGCAATTATGTGATTGAGTCTAATTTTCTGTGTGATATATATACCTGTACGGAAAGTGTTCAGACCCCCTTAATTTTTTCACTCTTTTTTATATTGCAGCCGTTTGCTAAAATCCTTTAAGTTAATTTTTTCCCCTCATTAATGTACATACAGCTTCCCATATTGACAGAAAAACACAGAATGTTTGACTTTTTTGCAGATTTATTAAAAAAAAAAACTGAAATATCACATTGTCCTAAGTATTCAGACCCTTTGCTGAGACACTCATTTATTTAACTCCGGTGCTGTCCATTTCTTCTGATCATCCGTGAGCTGGTTCTACACCTTCATTTGAGTCCAGCTGTGTTTGATTATACTGATTGGATTGATTAGGAAAGCCACACACCTGTCTATATAAGACCTTACAGTTCACAGTGCATGTCAGAGCAAATGAGATTTATGAGGTCAAAGGAACTGCCTGAAGGGCTCAGAGACAGAATTGTGGAAAGGCATAGATCTGGCCAAGGTTACAAAACATTTCTGCTGCACTTAAGGTTCCTAGTAGCACAGTGGCCTCCATAATCCTTAATGGAAGACGTTTGGGACGACCAGAACTCTTCCTAGAGCTGGCCGTCCGGCCAATTTGAGCTATCGGGGGAGAAGAGCCTTGGTGAGAGAGGTAAATAAGAACCCAAAGATCACTGTGGCTGAGCTCCAGAGATGCAGTCTGGAGATGGGAGAAAGTTGTAGAAAGTCAACCATTCACTGCAGCCCTCCACCAGTCGGGCTTTAGTGGCCCGACGGAAGCCTCTCCTCATTGCAAGACACATGAAAGCCCGCATGGAGTTTGCTAAAAAAACACCTGAAGGACTCTAAGATGGTGAGAAATAAGTTTCTCTGGTCTGATGAGAACTTTTTGGCGGTATGTGTGGAGAAAACCAGGCCCCTCTCATCACCTGTCTAATACAGTCCCAGCAGTGAAGCATGGTGGTGGCAGCGTCATTCTGTGGGGGTGTTTTTCAGCTGCAGGGACGACTGGTTGCAATCGAGGGAAAGATAATGCGGCCAAGTACAGGGATATCCTGGACGAAAACCTTCTCCAGAGTGTTCAGGACCTCAGACTGGGCCGAAGGTTACCTTCCAACAAGACAATGACCCTAAAACACAGCTAAAATAACGAAGGAGTGGCTTCACAACAACTCTGACTGTTCTTGAATGGCCCAGCCAGAGACCTGACTTAAACCCAGTTGAGCATCTTTGGAGAGACCTAAAATGGCTGTCCACCAACGTTTACCATCCAACCTGACAGAACTGAGAGGATCTGCAAGGAGGAATGGCATAGGATCCCCAAATCCAGGTGTGAAAAACTTGTTGCATCTTCCCAAAAAGACTCATGGCTGTATTAAAATCAAAAGGGTGCTTCTACTAAATACTTACTGAGCAAAGGGTCTGAATACTTAGGATCATGTGATATTTCAGTTTTCTTTTTTAATAATCTGCAAAAATGTCAACAATTCTGTTTTTCTGTCAATATGGGGTGCTGTGTGGACATTAATGAGGAAAAAAATTAACTTGAATGATTTTAGCAAATGACTGCAATATTCCAGAGTGAAAAATTTAAGGGGGTCTGAATACTTTCCGTACCCACTGTATATATATATATATATATATTTGTTTATATTGTATTGATATTCTGACTTTGAAAAACTGTTTTTTTTTACACTCCCTCAAAAACTTTTTTTTACACTGAAAAGATTTTTATTAGCCTTTTGTCTACATGTAAACTCACTTAAAACAATATAAATTTACATGAGAAGAAGAAAAAACGCTTTTATTGAATATATCTTAAAGTTATTTTATCTTACTATTTTGGCTTATTTCTTGTTTAACCCTATGGTGCTGTTTGCATGGAGGTCAAAAATGACCAAATAGGCGTCTTTTCTTTTTTTTTCTTTTTTATTATTTATGAAATTATTTGAAAGTTATTATTATGAAAAATGCATGTTTTACTCTAAAACTACATGAAAATCAAAGCCATCTAAACAAGTTGTGTTCCAAATTTTAGGTTGACATCTCAAAAAAAAAAAAAAGTTTTCAGTAGTTTAGTTTGGATCAGTAACAAATGTGTCCACTAGATACAATTAGCTTCCCATTAAATTCCAATGTGGCCATTTTTAACCACAAACATTACAATTGTGACTGCTTTTCACTCATTTAACGTTCTTGAGTCAATGGTGGGTTTTTGTGTGTGTGTTCACATAGCAAGTGCCAAAATCTTTACCAAGTTTCGTACCATTCTGTAGCATTAAAAAAAGAATTAAAAAAAGAATTTAAAAAATGATGGCAGTTTATAACAGACTGGACTGTGATTTAATTTATGCAATCAGGGCTTGTCCTAATTGCATCTTCATTGTTTCTAGATGGCAGAGGAGATTCAGATGAAGCCATTGCAAAGTGAGTTCAGTTGATCTCTACACTTAATTTCAGTTGATCTCTAACACTTGGCTGATACTACCAAGATGGCGGCGCGTTCACACGCTGCGGCTTCTCTCTCTCCCGACAGAAAGGTGTTTTCGTGTTTTTTGTCTTGTGAGTCGCAGTGTTTTTGTACGCATTCGTCGCGTCTATTTGTTTCTAATCGCGCATATAGTCGTGAGTTTCTGCTCAATGTCGGCAGAACCACATTTTTAGAGTGAAACTCTGCGCACTCGGCCGAAGAGCTGCGGGATCTCGTTCTTCTCCGAGGCCTACTCCATCACCGACCCCACTACTGCCTCTCGCCCCAGGTGGCGGCGGCGCCACAGCGGCGAGAGCGAAGCAGAATAGGGGTAATCGCTGATGTATCCGGGCTAGGCTATCGGCTAACCCACAACAGCCGGCTATCCCCATCCATCGTACGGGCTAGTCGCTTTGTTTGGACAATAACTGGCTACATCCATTACTACTACGCTCAACTCAGAGGACTGTAAGAGACTGTTGTTTTTTTGTGTTCACGGAAACATGGCTCTGCAACAGCTTTCCCGGACTGCGCTAATCATCTCGATCAGCTGACATGCTATCGAGCGGACAGAGCTCGCGTCGAGGGAGGTAAGACCCGCGGCGGAGGGCTTTGTGTTTACATCAATGATGCGTGGTGCCGCGATGCTGTTGTGGTTTGAAAACACTGCTCACCCCTGGTGGAGTTTATGATTATTATGTGCCGGCCGTTCTATCTACCGAGGGAATATACAGCCATACTGCTTGTTGCTGTATACATCCTTCCCAGCTCCAACAACAGCAACAGGATCGAGGCACTAAATGAACTGTACCAGCACATCAGTGAGCAGCAGACAGCCCACCCCGATGCTTTTCTCATCTTGGCTGTGGATTTCAATCATGCAGATCTAAAGAGTGTGTTCCCAAAAATACACCAACACATAGACTTTCCAACACGGGGAAACAATACTCTGGACTTTGTTTACACCACACAGAGAGGAGCTTACAAGGCCCTCCCCCTCCCCCACCTCGTGCCTCAGACCACATCACTGTCATGATAATGCCTGCATACAGACCGCTCGTTAAAGTCACCAAACCCGTTCAATCAACATACAAGTGTGGCCGGAAGGGTCTTCAGAGGCTCTTCAAGACTGTTTTAATACCACTGACTGGAATATGTTTAAGCAGGCTGCAACATACAATAACACCACAGACCTCCAGGATTACTCAGAGACTGTCACTGCCTACATCACCAAGTGTATTGATGATGTAACAGTCACAAAGACCATCACTGTCCGGGCCAACCAGAAGCCGTGGCTAACAGGGGAGGTCTACAGACTCCTAAAGACGCGGAACGCTGCCTTCAGAGCTGGAGATGAGTGGGCTTGAAGACAGCTAGGGCCAACATTTCCCGCGGCATCAGAGAGGCTAATATACATACTGCTCCAGAGTATATCCCATCTTTTCACAGCGACAGCAGAGACCCTCCGAGCCTGTGGCAGGGTATACAGACCATTACGGACTACAAGCCCCACCACGCACCTGTGACAGCACCATCTCTCTGCTGAACGAGCTGAACGTCTTCTTCGCTCGCTTTGAGGCACAAAACAGCACCACTGCACAGAAGACTCCACCTCCTCCCGGCGACCAGGTGATGACGCTGTCCCTGGACAGCGTGAGGAGATCCCTCAGCAGGATCAACGCACGCAAAGCTCCGGGTCCTGACAACATTCCTGGGCGTGTACTGAGAGACTGTGCAGTGGAACTCACCGATGTCTTCAGACATTTTCAACATCTCGCTAAGTCAGGCTGTTGTCCCCACATGCTTCGAAGCTACCACCATCATTCCAGTCCCGATGAAGTCGTCTCCATCCTGCTTCAATGTCTACCGTCCAATTGCACTTACCCCCATCCTCATGAAGTGCTTTGAACGGCTAGTCATGCACCACATCAAGTCTGCCCTCCCCCCTCCTTGGACCCCTTCCAGTTTGCATATCGGTCCAAACGCTCGACCGATGACGCCATCGCCACTACCCTCCACTCAGCACTCACACACCTGGACAAAAAAGACTCATACGTCAGAATGCTGTTCATAGACTTCAGTTCAGCATTCAACACAATCATCCCTCATCAGCTCATTCACAAACTGGTCCAGCTGGGGCTGAACACTTCGCTGTGCAACTGGCTGTTGTACTTCCTGACTGGGAGACCTCAGGCAGTATGTGTCGGCAGTAACACATCCAGCACCATTACACTGAACACTGGGGCCCCCCAAGGTTGTGTGCTGAGCCCCCTCCTCTTCACTGTGCTGTCCCACGACTGCACACCGTCACACAACTCCAACCTCCTTATTAAGTTTGCGGATGACACAACTGTAGTGGGTCTCATTAGCAACAGAGATGAGACAAACTACAGGAGCGAGGTGAGCCGCCTGGCCGGGTGGTGCAGTGACAACAATCTCTCTCTGAATGTGGGGAAGACGAAGGCGATTGTTGTTGACTTCAGGAGAGTGCGCAGTCAGCATGCTCCTCTGACCGTCAATGGTGTGACCGTGGAGAGGGTGAGCAGCACCAAGTTCCTGGGTGGGCACATCACAGAGGATCTCTCCTGGACAGACAACACCGCAGCACTGGCCAAGAAAGCACAGCAGCTTCTCTACTTCCTCCGCAAACTGAGAATAGCCAGAGCCCCGGGGGAAGTGGGGGGTTGAAAGGAGTTAGGGGGTAGGGGCAAAGGGGGCCCCCATCATGTGCACCTTCTACATAGGCACCATCGAGAGCATCCTGACCAGCTGCATCACTGTGTGGTATGGCGCCTGCAACGCGTCCTGCCGCAATACACTTCAACGCTGTGAAAGCAGCTGAGAAGATCGTTGGTGCCTCTCTCCCCCCCCTTCAGGACATCTACAACACCCGTCACACCCGCAAAGCCCTCTGCATTGCAGGTGATACCACCCACCCGACACACAGCTTCTTCATTCTGCTGCCATCAGGGAGGAGACTGCGGAGTTTCCAGGCCAGGACCATCAGACTGAAGGACAGCTTCATCCATCCAGCTGTCAGGAAGCTGAACTCCCTCCCGACCTTGCCCCCCTCCCCTCTCTTGCCCCACGCACCACTGAGCTCTGACCCTCTGATGGACTCTCCCACTCCCCCCTCCCAAATACACACACACACTGTTACTTTAATCAGTCTGAAATAAGCTCTTTTGCACTACAATCACTATATCTGCACTGTTGTTTACTTTACTGGTTTGCCCTCTATCTTCCCAATCTTGTGCTTTATAATATATATTTTTACATTTTACCTTATTTGTATAGTTGTATTTTGTATTTAATCTATCTATCTGTATTTATGTTTTACTTTAGTGTTATCTGTATGCACCAAGGGTTTGAGAGTAATGCAATTTCAATTCTCTGTGTGTTTGTGCTGTACATGTGGAAGAATTGACAATAAAGCAGACTTGACTTGACTTGACTTAATTCTAACACGTAACTCAATTATTTTGTGTTATGAAATAAGACTGCTATCTGATAACAAAGTTTTGGTTTTTGGTGTATGAATCAGTTTGTAATTTTATTGCAGGAAACAAGCAATGGAGACTGAGCTACTGAAAAGCAAGAACGAACTAATGACACTGAACAACCAACTTTTGGAAGCGGATCAGTCGACTAGAACTGTCCATAGAGCTGGAGGCCTGGAAAGTATGTTTAATTGCACATTTAATGTTTAATGAAAATGCTAAAAAGTTTGCTACTTTTGCTTTTGAACATTTGTCCAAAAAAAAAATAAGAAGGAAAGAAAAAGGGAGGTAATTATTAACATTAATTTATTACCTAGAAATATTAGATTTTTTTCCCCAGTATTTTTTCATGTCTGGTCTATCTCATTTTAAAATGGTAAAAATCTAACAGACATGTTTAGCTTGACAGACAAGGTGAATTTTTGGAGTCTTGATTGAGTAAAAAAAGTTGTAAAAAAATTCTAGAAAATACACAATTCAATATTAATTTAATTTAAAAGGATAGTTTTATATCGCAGTCAAAATAGTACTATCCAACTGGCCAGTAGCTCCATTTTGTCTCCTTCCCAAAGACAATTTCTTTTGAACCTGGATCCTGCATTTTGTGTAGTGCTCTATTTGCATAATTGTTCTTACAGTTGAGTTGTTTGATTTGCCTGTTCACTTAGTCTTCACCAACACTTGTGGATAAGGAATTGGGGACTGTTTAGGAAAAATTCATGGTTTTGAACAGGTTACCTGTGCAGTTCGGCCCAAAGTGATTGCTTTCACACAGCTCACAGCCTGTGCCTGTAAAACCTTTGTGACATTTACACGTCCCTGTGCCAGTGTGCCCGTCATCACAGTCTCCATGCTCTCCACACGGCGCCTCGAGTCCGCCAGGACACACTAAACCACAAACCAACACACAGTTTAATACCTATTGGCTGCATCGTTTCATGTAACATTCAAGGAACTTATTGCTTTTTGTGTGCTAAATTCTCACCTTGACAGTCTCTTCCAAAGTGGTTTTTACAGCATTTAACAGCCCACGTCATTTTCGTGCATACCCGATTACAGCCAAACCAATCTCTGTATGAGTTGTATCCATAACCGTACGAGTACAACCCATAATAACTGGGCCGTCTGTACATGTAAGGCGAATAAGGTCGTCTACATATGCTAGTTCTGTTCTGTAAAGAAGAGATCAGTCTGGATGAAGCCACGCTCCTGTTTGTATAAGCATGTGACTGATTACCACAGAAAATACATGTTGACTTGGTTAAAAAAATAAGTCAAAGTGGTGACTGCTAAAGTTCTGTTAATGCAACGGAACAAAAAAAGTCAATAAAGTGTTAACTGCTAATATTTTTTTAATATTACAGAACTAACCAACCAACCAAACAAACGATGAATGAATGAATGACAGTAAGCAAATAAAGTGCTGACTGCGAAAGTTTTGTTAATGCAACAGAACCAAAAAATAACAAAAAGTCAATAAAGCGCTGACTGCTAAAAATGTTTTTTAACACAGAATCAAAAAGTAAGTCAATAATGCGCTGACTGCTATAGTTTTGTTAATGCAACAGAACCAAATAATGTTAATCAAACAGAACCAAAAAATGATAAAAAGTAAGTCAATAAAGCACTAACTGATAAAGTTTTGTTTAACGCAACAGAACCAAAAAATAACAAAAAGTCAGTCAATAAAGCACTGACTGCTAAAAATGTTAACGAAACAGAGCCAAAAAATAACGATAAGCCTATAAAGCACTGACTGCTAAAAATATTAAAGAAACAGAACCAAAAATAACAAAAAGCAAGTCAATAAAGCGCTGACTTTTAAAAATGTTAACGAAACAGGACCAAAAAATAACAAAAAGTCAGTCAATAAAGCGCTAGTTTTGTTGACGAAACAGAACAAAATAATAACAAAAACTAAGTCAATAATGCGCTGACTGCTATAGTTTTGTTAATGCAACAGAACCAAATAATGTTAATCAAACAGAACCAAAAAATTATAAAAAGTAAGTCAATAAAGCGCTGACTGCTAAAGTTTTGTTTAACGCAACAGAACCAAAAAATAACAAAAAGTAAGTCAATAAAGCACTGACTTTTAAAAATGTTAACGAAACAGAACCAAAAAAATAACAAAGTCAGTCAATAAAGCGCTAGTTTTGTTGATGAAACAGAACAAAATAATAACAAAAAGTAAGTCAATAAAGCGCTAACTACTAAAGTTTTGTTGACGAAACAGAACAAAATAATAACAAAAAGAAAGTCAATAAAGCGCTAACTACTAAAGTTTTGTTGACGAAACAGAACAAACAAATAACAAATAAGTTTTGTTAATAAACAGAACCACAAATCAACAAGACGCAGAGCCACTCACTGAGTCCTCTGATCCGAGGGGACAACGGGGCAGCAGACCGCAAGAACCACAGAGTCCCTAAACAAAAACAACAGTACAATAACATTAGGACTGCTCATTTGTTTTAATATTAAAATCACTTTGAAACACCAATTGCACCAGTAGTGGACCTAAGTTGAACTGATAAATAACTAGATGGTCTCTGCACACTTGTGCTTTTTTTTATTTTGTTTAGTTTTTGATTATATAAATAATCAGTTTTAGTCTTAAAGTTTTGTACCTTTATCTCTATGCTTGTGAAGTTGTCGCAGCGAGCACCAATGCTTGGTGGCTCCAGAAGCTGATCAATCCCATGAGCGATTCCTGAATCAAACAACATGTTCCGCGCTACAATTCTGGCATTGTTTCCATTGATTAATATGTCGCCCTGAAAATCAGTCAAGAAGACGTGAGCAGATTTACAATCAAACTGTATATAACTAAAATGGCAATGAAACACGGCAAATTAATTCGCAACGATGCATGATATAGTTTCCAATCTTAGATTTGAGTCTTTATAATGCATTTTAACTTAGCAATAACATACATTATGAATACCTTTATAACTGTTAAAACATCAATATCAAAAACAATAAATAAATCATTAACATTTCAAATGTGAGTGTTTTGAAGGAAATTTTTGCCAACTTGCCAATACATACAATTACATTTTTGCTGCATCTGAAGGTGAGCTCAGATCCAAACAATGTTTCCATGCTTTTCTCAGCAGGCAGAGCAACAGCAACTACCTGGAAACATACATCCAAAACCATTTTGTGACCCTTAAAAGAAAGTACTATGGCGGTACCATGTTACAGTGATGCTATCAGATGGTAACACCTTGGTACTTTGATATATAACTTAATTGATTTCAGTTAAATGAATTTCACTGAGGTTGGAGTCTCGTACCCTCTGATCACGGACTATGTGAGCTTTGAGGTAGGCTTGTAACTTATCACGATGGTCTTCGCTGTACAGCCATTTCTTTCTGTCTTCAGGAAGACTGTTAAAAACGTCATCCGTTGGCCAGAACATGGTGAATGGGTAAAAGGGTCGATGCTGCACCACATGCATCAATTCTGCATCCTGTTTGGAAGATGTTAGTAAAAAAAAATCATATGGTCCAAAAAAGATGGAAGTGCAGCATAAATATTACCTGTAGGAGCTTGCTGAAGATTTTGAAGCCATATTGTTCAGCAGCTGCGGTAATGTTCAACTGCAACATAAATTGAGTTTTACTTTGTGGAATGACATTTTTATGACGTTTCTGAACTTACAAAATGGTGGACCTTGGTTGAGTTACATACATCAGTGGTGATATCTGCCTTGCCCGTTAGATCGTATGGAAAGAGGACCTTGTCTATGAAATGTATAACTCCATTGGAGCACTCAACATCACTGGTGATGATTTTTGTCTTATCATTGATGTACACAACACCCTGAGAGACAAAAGCAGACACTTCAGATCAGGGTCAGAAAAGAACTTTTCCACTTGGGAAACTGATTTACAAGGGCAGCTTTTATAATCGACTTATTAAATGGATCTGTGTTATCTTTTATATGTCAAATTATCATATTTCTTCAATTAATCTTATTAATCAGTAATTAATTAGTCAGAATACTACCAACAGTCAGGCTGTTTCCAATCAATTTTAATCAACAAAAAGCCATCTTTACCTTGCAATGTGGCACAGAAGCTGCGTCTGGCATTTTACAGTATGTTTAATGATGTTTTATTATTTTCTAAGAGAATAATTGTGTACCAAATTTTGCTCAATTGCAATGTTTAATCGCAATCGAAAAGTTTAATCGCAACATATAATCATTCCAGTTAATAGTGTTCACTGTCTGTTTGATTACATGCAGTTTGTAACTAACTGCTTGATTTTTACTGTACATTTCTGCCATAGTCACCACTAACAATCTACTCCTAAATATAATGTAGAAACTAAAATTTTTTTGTAAAGCTGCTTTGCAATGATTTGTATGGTGAAAAGCGCTGTACAAAAAAACTTGAATTGAATTGAATTGAATTGAACTGAATTTTTACCCCAGTATCTTGAATCTGGGAGGCATTGTTGTTCATTTTGGTGGCATTTTTGCCATCGATAAAGAGATAGTTCACCCAAAAATGAAAATTCTGTGCAAGAAAAAGAAAGAAAAATAAAAAGAAAAAGAGTTTGCAAGTCAATGGCTAAAGTCAACTGTTTGATTACCAATATTCTTCAAAATATCTTCTTTCGTTCTCAACAAAAGAAAGAAACTGAGGTTCGGAACAACTTGACGGCGAGTAAAGATAACAGAATTTCATTTTTGGGTGAACTATCCCTATCATTTCTGATTCTCGTTCAGATAATTATTCAATATTGAAAATATAAAATGCGTTTGAAACTTCAAGGACTCACATCTCTAACACTGAAGCGTAATTTATATCCGCTACTGGTAGCCACTTCTTTAACAGATTTGAGGTCTGATTCACGCAGTTCTTCACAACTGACAATGTGGTACCGCAGCAGGTCTGAACTGTGACTTGTATTTTTCCACTTTTCAACCTGCAGAGTCTGTCATGACAAGAAATTATATGACAATAGAAAAAGTAAGGAAGTCATCATGAAATTTTCGATTTGTGCAAATGTATGGTTTATGCTATTTCTAAGAGAAAACTGCCTTCACAATCTTGCAAGCATTACTTTTAAACAACATTTCAAAAACAAAATTTGTTATGTATTGCCTTCTTTTTACAGTCCAATTAATACTGATATAATACTTATAATGTTATAATACTTAGGAGTGATTCAGTGCAGCATACCGAAACATTTGCCACATAATCAGCATGAGGAACAAATACAGTGAAAGGGCCTTGACTGTACAGATCTCGGACTCTCATTACCTATAACACACATTATTATTAATGTTAATATATCTCGATTATATCAAGAAATTTGCATATTGTCTCACAAATTGAAACATGCACTTACACCAATATTTCTCCTCAACCATGCTGCCTCAGGCATACGAAGAAGCTCCTGTAATAAACAATTATAAGATTTATTTGAACAGCAGAAGTTGTTGTTTCTCATGTTTTGTCAATCATTATTAATTAGCCTAAAATTCATCTTAAATGATACTTACCCTACTAACAGTTCCTGCACACTTAAACCCGTCTCCTTTGTAGCCAATATAGCATGTGCAATTACGTTCCCCATCCCCGAGGTATCTGCAAACAGCATTAATACTGCAGCCGCCATTATCCTGTGATAAAATAAAATAAAAATGTTTTGCATACAAAAATACTTAATATCAGGTGATGATTTAATACAATTATTTGCCGTAATATTGTTTGTGAATTCTGTTACCTTCCGACAAGGATTAACTGCCAGACATCTATGACCTTGAGAAATAAAACCAGGCTTACATGCGCATGCAACCTGAAACAAATGTAATGTTCAACATCTTAATGTTGACTTTGTAATGTTAACATTTGTTGTTAAGCATGTACTAAAATAAGTGAAACAAACCCTGTTTGGTCCAGTTTTCATACATAAAGCATTTTTGTCACATCCTCCATTGTCCAATAAGCAGGCATCCATTTCTGTAATGAAAACACAGTTATACAGCTTTAAACAAGTACAGACAATGCAAAACCGATAATTGAGGCCAATACAGAGCCCTGAGGCACACCTAAGCACATATCACAAAAAAATCAAGGCTGATTATAATACTAAACTAAAATCAAAGAAACCATAAAAAGCAGGCTAAGACCAACTGAATAAAAACACCACAAGGGATCAATAAAGAATTTCAATGCAAAATTGACAAATGTTGCACAAATGCATTGAGAGATGATTTAAGCATCAAATCTAAAACACAAATTCCATGAATCCACTGGTCCACGCTACCCATTTAGATATTAAAGGAAGTGAATCACACATTTACCAAGACACATAACCCCATCACCAATGTAGCCAGCTTTACATGTACAGCTCCTTTCACCAGGTGATGTTTTTGTGCAGTTTGCATTTATGAAACATCCTCCGTTGTTTGTGGTACATGGGTCAAATTCTGTGGAACACAAATCGTTCACAATAAGACCAGGAATGTGTATTGGGAAAGTAAACAAGGTGAATTTTGATTTCACTGAGGGAAAAAATTTTTTATGACAAACTTAGCAAATAACCACAAACAAACCTTTGCAAAATGTCCCGTTACCCTTATAACCAGCTATGCAGGAACAAGTTAGAGGAGCTCCTGAACCTCCCGAGATACAGCTGGAAGAAAAATGTTGCATAATAAACAGTGCTGAATGTGTTAAAAAATGTGTCTTATATTTATGTTTTCCATACTTACTTAGCATTGACATCACAAACTCCACCACAGGCATCATTAACTACCGCTGAAATTGAGAAAAGTTTATGACGTCAAGTGCATGAAGGTGGGAAACACGCTATCTGAAATAAAATAAGTTTGACCTTAATACTGACCAACAGAGCAATTCACTCCCTTCCAACCTTTGAAACAAATGCACTGCCCATTTCCCGCCATACCGTCCAAACATTTGCCATGTTCACAGTGGCATTCTGTCAAATGAAAACCAAGGGTTTGTTGAATAATGCTTCAACAGAATGCCTACGGAAAGACTGTAGAATGGAAAGATTGCTTGTAGATGTTACCAGACTTGCAGTCTTTTCCATATCTCCCAGGTTCACACATCTCGCAGGCCGTTCCGTGGAAGCCCTCATTACAGAGACACTCCCCATTGCCAAACAACCCATCCTTGCATTGACCGTTGTTGGAGCACCAGTTATCCACACTCCCAGGACATTTGGAGCAATCATGCCCAAAGTATCCTGGACAGCAGGAATGGTCCTAAGAAGAAAGTTATCATGAGGTTTGAATCTGAATCCGCTTTGAATCTGAATTTAGCGTAAACCCACTACCAGTACATAATTGCAGGAATTTCTAGCTGTGCAATCTTGATTTCACGCATGTTCAGAGTGCAAGAATGGCTTGCATTTTCACTGTTACCACAAGTGCTGTAGCAGAGACTAGTATATACTCTTCTTATATAGTTAGTTTTCCTTTTCAGGTCAACAACTGTCAAGACCGAGGAACAGTTCAAAAGATATCTTGAGGAACAAGTATCAACATGTTTATAGCTACCTGAATAATAAACTGCTTAACAGCAAATTTGTGAGATTTTTTATGAGGCTGTGGATAGAGCTAAGTCAGTTTGAAATCAAGAAGAAATATAATTAATTTAATGAATACAACTTGATCCAAGTCTGTGAAATTTTCATTGACCAATAGAAGTAAAAATGTCCAAATCTCTGAAGAGTGTCACTTTTGCAAACTCTTGCATTTTAACTCCTAAAAGGGATAGTTTGCCCAAAAATTTACTCATCCTCATTTCATTCCAAACCCACAAGACTTTGGTTCATCTTTACAAGAAACTTTTGACTGATTATAAAGCGGGGGCTGGGGGTCAAACTTTGTTCCTGCCATGGAGAGTTCAGCTTCAACCCTAATTAAACACACCTGAACCAAATAATCAAGTTCTTCAGACACATTAGAAATTTCCAGGAAAATATGTTGGAGGCTGGTTGGAGCTAAATCTTTAGGACAGTGGCCCTGGAAACAGGATTGGACACCCCTGATATAAAGGGCTCATATCTCTTCACAAGGCTTGAATTAAACTCTTTGATATGGTTTCTTTTTATGATGCCTTTGCGGCCTTTTTGGATCTTCAAAGATTTGGTAATCTGGACTTCAGTGGAGGGACAGAATCCTTTCAACAGATTTCATTCCCATTTGAAATCGAAGGATCTGAAGTGGAACTCAAGTCTAAGTGCCCTCAAGTACGTACAACAAGACCGTGCATGTTGGAAAGCATTGGAAAATTAGTTGCATCTGAGTTTGTGTACTTGTTTAGTATGCTTCTGATGTTAAAAAGTAGAAAATGAAGTACCTTTGTTGTTCTCAAGCAGTCCATGTGACAGCCTGGCACACTCACTCTCTTTTTTCCAACTCTTGTCCTGTATTTACAGTTTGACTTCATATTTTGAGGGAACTTTGGCTGTACCTGAAGAACCGAACACAAGGATGCATAAAATTCCTTTCACATAAACGTTGAACTAAAACAACAAAGGACTCCGTCATCTTACAGGTTTGGCATTATAGAGGCATTTAGGTTCAGCGTTACAATCTCCACAGCGACCCTGCAAAGAAAAACTTTCCTTAACGTTGTCCATTATGCCACTTTGAGATTCACCTCATAAAATTCAAATTGAAACTTACAGAAATCTTTAAAAACACAACTTTACTGCAGTGGTTCTTGTGGAGGTCTAAGACACGTGGGATCCCAAACGCAGTGCCATGCCTCGTCTCAGTGAAGCTTCCGTTTATGGGAACGTCATTGGCCATTGTCTGGAGTTTAGGACTAGTTAGTCACTACTAATTTCATCTAAGTGTTGTACAGAATATGAGCAATTGTTGGTTGTGCAATACCTTATTATCAATGTCCACAAAAAACATGATCTGAGTGCCATTTCCCAAAAACGTGTTTTTGAAAAGTCCATTGCCCAAGTGTTCAGGAAAAAGTTGCTCGCCTAGAATTATGTGATATTTTACGATGTCTAGGCTCTGTTGAAAAGAGACACTTTCATCAATTAATTTTATGAGTGAGACTAGAGTGTCTCACTAGAGCAGTAGTCACAAACTTAATTCCTGGAAGGCCACAGCTCTGCAGAGTTTAGCTCCAACCAGCTTGAAAGTTTCTAGTAATTCTGAAGAGCTTGATTAGGTGTGTTTGATTAGGGTTGGAGTTAAAACTGTGCAGAGCTGTGGCCCTCCAGGAACTGAGTTTGAGACCAATGCACTAGAGTATGAGTGTCTAGCATAATTTCAAAATGTTCCACTCACCAGTTGTGTTGAGTTTGTTTTTTTCAGGTACTCTTGCATGGCACTGTCATTTGGGACAAAAATGGTATAATCTCTTGTTGGGATATTGTTTTCCAAGTTGTAGAGCTAAAAAAAAAAAACAGAGACAAATATGTTTATGCAACAAAGTTACTTTGTAACTCTTGTACAGTTCTTGAAAACATTAAGTTACATTTCTAGATCAAACACACCAGCACTGCCTGCCTGAATAGGCTAAATTCTGGCGTGTTGTTCAGGAACTCCATCAAACCAGGAGGAGGTGGAGGGAAATCAGATAGAGCAGGTCGAAGAACCTGTAGGCAAATTTGTTACAGTAAAAATTTAATTTTTAATATTTGGAGACCAAGGGTATTAATTAGGCCAAACTAGGCCAGAGCATTTTTTAGAAGGAAATCAGAGTGTTTCTGGAGAAAAAATTTCAGGCATTGCTAAGAATTTCTAAATGTTTTAGTGTTGCTATGCAGTTGCTAAGACATTCTACATGTTTTTAATGTAAGTTTTGTTGTTGCGAGAAAGAGGAAGAGGGGGGGGGGAGGGGGGGGCAGAAAGGTAGGGGGGGAGGGAAGGGGGGGGAGGGAAGAAAAAAAAAAAAAAAAAAAAAGCAAAAAAATGAAGGAGAGGTACCGGAAAGAAAGAAAGAGGAGAGAAGAGTCTGGTGAGGGGGTGTCGCCATAGCACGCTCGAAAATATGGAAAATAAAAAATGCTGAAAATGATAAGTAACGAAAAACAAGTGAATAAAATTTAAAAAAAAAAGGGGGTTTGTGCCGTCGCTCGTTGTAACCGCTCGGCTCTGTCTCCCGGCCTTCCAGCTTAATACAGCCTCTGCAGCGGGGCTTTTGTTGACCGCCCCCTTGGTCCGTCGTCGGAGTACACACTACCCCGATATTATCTGTCTTCCATTCTAGCATTTGGATTCTGGTTTACCTTGTTCACCCCTCGACTCGGCTGGAAAATTCCGACCCTATCTCAGTTCACGACCCACCCCCACGCCACACCCTTCAACAAAAAAAAAAAGCCAAAACAAAAGACCAAAAAATGAAAAATTAAAACATTAAAAAAAAAAAAAAACACACCTCTTTTTCGTGACTTACAACCGGAACGCATTCACGCAATCAAAACCAGAATGTCAATGAGTCTTCGTGATGGCTTGCGTTGACAGTTGTCCCAGTGTATGTGCACGCAGATGTTTGTCATATTGCCATCGAATTTTCTGTCGAGTTTAAAATGTTTAACCTTAAGTGGAAGAGATGCGAATTTAGGGCGCAATATCATGTGCATTTCTAGCCAAATGCATCAACCAATTTGACGTATGTCACCATCGCCCTGCCTGGCATGTTATGAATTTGTTGTTGTGTTCACATAGGTGCATGACTTTGTAGAATCTATTCGCAGCTAAAATTAATTTTGCTTTTGGTTGCTGTGCACTAACATTAGGAGCGATTGCTAGTGTTGCAATGCAGTGTGAATGTGTTCTAAATGTGTTAGGGCTTGCTTTGTTGTTGCTAGGGGGTTTGGAGTAGTTGATCTAGGTCATTGCTATGCCATTTCTTAAGTGTTCTTCATGTTTTTAGGGCATTGCTTTGTAGCTACTAGGGTGTTGCCATGCATTTGCTCAGGTGCTCTAACTGTGATAATGCATGATATCTGTTGCTAGGGTGTTCTATGTGGTTTTTGGGATGCTCTGTTGTTGCTTAGGGTGTTAGTTACTAATAAGTGTTCTGGGTGCTTTAGGAATTGCTATCAAAGACTTTAATATAGGGAAGAATGGTGCACTCATGTTACTTATGAATGGGAGAAAGTGCAACGCCCAATACGGCGAATAAGCCCCACCTTGTAAATGAAAGGGCCAATTGATGATTAGTAACGTCATGACTGCGCATGCTTTTTGGCTGGTATAGCATGAAAAACAAGCTTTTTTTTAATGGTACTTGAACATAAGAAACAAGCTTTATGAGACTGGTGTTTTTTCATTGGTGTTTTCAAAATGTGAAATTTGATCGTAAGCTTCGTGAATTTGAGAATTTGATGTTTCCCTATTCAAGAGATAGGAGCTGCACTTGCATGCACGAGAGGCGTTTCAAAGATGACCGCCGAGTGACATGACTTGCCTTAAAGGACTTTATTGCTATGTTATTGCAAAGCAGTTGCTAAAGTGTTCTAAGTGTGTTTGGGTGTTGCTATGTTGTTGCTAAGGCATTGCTATGTAGTCTTTAGACATGTCTTGATTCCCTCTGTCATGATCTCCAGCTGGAGAGCCCATGAGCTCCTCTAGAGGGCACTCAATTCTGCACCTTGCCATTCACACAGGACTTTATTTCCCATAATCCTTTACACAGACTCATCAGTTGCATCACCTGTCTCTCATTAAATCTCATCATCAGTTCACAGCTGTCTCGCATTAGAAGGACTTTAAAAGTAGCACACACATGCTCTATCTTCGCTGGTGATTGAATGTTTAGCCCTTCCAAGTGTCCTACTTTCCTAGATATTGCCTTTCTCGTGTTTTGACCCTTATTGTTGCCTGCTATGACCATCGCCTGTCTTTTGCCTGTGCCTCGGATGTTATTGTTTGCTGCTGTTTGACCCTGCCTGTTGTGACTACACTCTATGAAATAAAGCCTTGCTTTTGGATCCCCAACTCTGTCGTCACGACTCCCTACATTACACTCTCCTTCCATGCAACTCCAACAAATGTTCTCATTTATTGTAAATTAATAATACAAAGTTTAATACTTTAGATTGAAAATAAATAAAAAAAACAGACACAATCTTTGCTTTAAGTTAAATTACCGTGTCAATGATGTGAATGCACCCATTTATTGCCTTGAGGTCTGGAGCGAGGATGGTAGCATTGCCGATCATGAGCTCCTGGGAACATGAGGGTTAACAGGTCACATCAGAGCAGTTAAAGATGACCAGTTTAAGGTGTTAATTAAACCGAGTGGTGGGGTTTGTGTGACCGTTACCCTGCCGTTGCTATTGACCTCCCATTTAGTCTTTCCTAGAGTCTGTACTGTTTTACCAACCAGCTGCTGTAAGTCTTCAGAGGTGTATATCCCATCTAAAAGATGAACTCTAGACAGAAATTGCAAATAAAAAAGTATTTATTAGATTTATTTTTTAAACCTCAGAATTCAGTTCACGATGTCGATCCAAACACTTACTGCAGAAGGTGAGGAAGCCTGTAATAATCGAACCAAAATGACTCCTCTGAATCGCTGAGGTTTTTGAAAGCAGCTTTAGATGGAACCAAAGCTGTGACTCTGCTGTCGCTGTCAATCACTTTGTGCCTCTGCAGATGAACACAGAAATGTTGTATTATATTATTTATTTACATACACTCTGTTACTACAACATTATTGTAAATTAATTAATTGACAGTTTACTTACTAGAAGGAAGCGGTTGAAATTATAAAACTCAGAGTTTCCATCTAGCTCCTAATAATAAAAGCAATAATAAAAAGATGAACAAACTTAACAATACGTTTTGATTTTAAATGCTGATATTGATCAAAATCTGTTTTTAAGAACAAATCCGTGTATGAGTCCATATGTTATATTCAAAAATTGTGTTTGAAAATTGAAAAAAGGTAATTTATTTGTGTTTTGACCTTTTTATTGTTCATTTAAAAAGAAATATGAAAACAAATTTTTTTTTTGTCATTTTCCTTTTTCAATGAACTCTCATTCTAACTGACAGAACTGTATGCCGTTTTTCAGTCAAAACTATTTTGTTCGTTTATGGCTTGTGTATGTTGTTCATTTAGTTTGTGTATGTTGTTCATTTAGTTTATGTTGTTCATTTGAAATATAATGTATGAAAAACAATTATGTATGTTTTAATTCATTTTGTTATTAGTACTAACTTTTAATAATTTAAAATGTAAAAAATAAAATACATATATTGCTATTATTTATTACTACACCATTTTTATGCATTTTTAAAAGCAATGTTGTTAACTAATTTATAACTTTACAATTAAATAAATGCGTCATCTTACCACAAACATGTTTCCGTAACATGTGAGTCCGTCGCCTTCGTATTCATTTCGGCACACGCATTCACGTATTCCTGGGCTCTTTAATTTACATGTGGCCTGAACACATTATCATACTGTTATGCCACATTACACGCTAGCTCTTGCATGTATAAAGGAGTGTTAGCCTTTAAATATAATTTCACCAGCATCCGTATTTTGACAGGTTATTCAGAGATGTACAGACGTATTTAACAGATAAATCTGCAAGCATGAAATACAGACCAGAGAATGGCAGCCTCCGTTATCTGACAAACAGGGGTTGACGACTTTACAGACGACGCCATCTCCCATGAAGCCTTTCTTGCAGCTACATTCATTCTGAACAGAGAAATAGGTTGAACAAAACCCTTCTGGTTTTAGCAATGAGTGTATTTTTCTTTTATACTAATTTCAGGTCTCAATTTTTCTATTAAAATTCCTTTGGAGAAAAAAAAAAAAATAGTAAACCTTTTAAAATTAAACCTTTTAAGAAATGAAAATAAAAATTAAACCGTAAAACTGTTCGGTTTTTTATAAATGGTCAATATTATAAACAGTCTATTCATTTTTTGGGGGATTAGTATATAGGTTTTATGGTTTTATTGGGGTTGCGCAAACTGGGGAGCATTGGTTTGAGGCCCAGCCAAATTTATCATGAGAAGAAAATAGGTCTTCAACACAGCGTGTCTATATTCATAAATGTATGTATTGACCAGATGTATTCAAATAAAATCATCTATCAATAGTATAAACGCTGAGGTAGCTGAAAAACTGGCATAACAAAATATTTGTTCGTAAATGAGAAACAGTAACCCAATTTCAAGAAAAACATAACCAGAATTTCCAACAACTAAAATATGCGTTTGTGTCAAATTGACGAAGAGCATAATAAGGGCTAGAGAAGACAAGTGTGAACCTCCAAGATGCAAAAGACTTTCAACAGAAGCTCCAGTGATATTTTTTGTGATTTGTCTGTCCTACAGGTTAACTGTATCCTCACAGCTTGTTCAGTATTACCTGTCCTGGTCCAGTGACTGTGCATTCTGCATTTTCATGACATCCACCACGGCTCTCACTCAAGCAGCTATTGATTCCCACACACAAACGTCCATCGCCTGTCCATCCTTCCATACAAACACAGTTCACCTTTCCTGCATCATACATACATCCGGCCTATAAAACAAAAAAGTTAAGCTTAAAATTATTACTTTTATAATTAGAATTATTTAATCTGATCAGATTTCTTTATTCTTATTATGGTTGAAAAACACAGGCCTAGCCAATGCCGGAAATCATTTTCATGTGTCAGTTTGAATCAAAGGAGCGACTTCAAATCACAAAAATTAGGCAGACATCACTTCAGATTTCAGATTTGTACATGTGAGGGCTAAAGGCAAACTGCTGGAAGAGGGAAATGAACATCTGTCTCACATTGACGTTGCAGCCTCCTCTCTGAGGCTGGAGGCAGGGATTGGTTTTAGTGCAGGTGTAACCGTCTCCTTCGTATCCAGGCAGACAAACACACCTGTAGCACAATGGACGATAGATCAATAACATGCCAAAGATTGATGGTGATTAACAAGTCAGCACATAAACTGGCATTACTGACATGCTTGCTTCAGTGGGCACTGCAGTAAAAGTACTGGGTTGAAAAAATAAAATTAATAAATGTGCCTTGCAGAGTAAAAGTATTGGGTTGTAAAAAAGAAAAATATTTGCCAAACATTGTCTAAACTAAATAAATAAAATAATAAAAACAAATAAATAAATATTTGCCAAAATGCATGTCCAAAATAAAATAAAAAAGTAATAAATTCAAATAATGTGCACTACAGAGTAAAAGTATTGGGTTGTAAAAAATATAATTTTGTCTAAACTAAACAAATAAAATAAATGAATAAAGCAAAAAAATAAAAATATTCGCCCCCAAAAAAAACAATTAATTAAATAAAATACCAGATTGCAGTCTACAATCATCTACACATCATGCTCAAGTGACACTAACATGGTTTGATCGTTGTTATAGACACATTTAGCGCGAATGTGGCAGTGCTCGAGGACACTGTCTGAGTTGCAGGGGGTGGGGGTCTGGTCACAAAGCTCCCCTGAAAAGCCCTCCTGACAGGATCCTCTCCTACACACCCCCATACTGCCAGGCCTGTTATCACACACGCCATGGACACAGCGGCAATCTACAGGAGCAAACAGAGAGCGCAAGCAGAGGAGAAGGTCACAGACGCTGGAACTGTACTTACGCTTTGGACAAAGAGACAAAAGGAGGTATTATGAAAGTATATAAGGTATATAACTTCACCTTCATCACAGTTCTCTCCATGTTTGTTGGGGTTTGAGCAGAGGTGGCAGCCTACACCCGTAAACGCTGGTTTACATTTACAGGAGCCGTTCCCATTGATGCCGTCAAAACACTACGAACAGACACATGACAAATAAACACCAGAACTTCCAGTCACGACCGTAGTGAGATCATATTTGCATACTTACAGTCCCTTTATCATAACACGGGTGCTGGAAACCCCCAATGCACGGTTTACAGTCTGGCCCATAGAAACCACTGCAACACTGTGGCGTCTGAAAACAAGGTGTCACACGTCTCACAAACTTCCGTAATCATACAGATTATTGGTTATAAATTGAGTGCATTAGTGCCCGCCCACGTTTTCAGTGGCATTGGTTCCGGAAGCATTTTTGCTATTTATATTTCCCCAACAGAATTAAAAAGTTACAAACCATGAACCAAGCCAACTATCTATGAGAAGAATCACAACATTACAAACTTTGATTTGAAGCAAAAAAACAACTGTACAAGACTGCATATTTAACGGAACTACAATCCCATGAACCACTGTGAATGACATAATCAAATTAAACAATATTGATATATAAAACTACTCATTTAAAGTTGTTGATTATATGAGTAGAAACTATATATTTTGAGTTTATTGCAAAATATGCGTTTATTTACTAGGTCTCTTGTGGTATGTTTTGTACAGAATCGTGGGTAATGTAGTTTTTCATCAAGAATTCTGCTGTTAAATGGGATTACTTTAAAAATAAGTTGAAATAATGCAGGTTGATGGCTTCATCTGATGTATATACCATTGATGATCAGCCTTGTTGCATATAGTAGATCTGTCTTGAAAGGTTTATAAGTTATCGTTAAAAAAATATTTACATATGTAGAGTTTACATATGTAGAGTTTTTACAATTTTACAACAATTGCAGACATTTATGGAAGGGTTGTGTTTGTATGTGGAATCTGAGACCTTGTTTTCATACCCTCTCAGTAATGTTGCAGTATTTGGCACAACCTTCCTCGAATAAAGAATATGACCATCGGCGATCAGGAATTGGTTCGCAGCCTCTCAAATGATCTCCCTAGGTGAAAAAAGCCCAGATGCAGTGTTCGCGTCAATAAATTATGCAGCTCTGCTGTAAACAGTGCTGATGTTTAGATTTTCTTCATTGGTTGTTGTAATTTTGAAAATACATTCTTTTAAAATGTATTTTAATAAGTACATATTGATTATAAATGTGTTAATTGATTAAATAATTCAAAAAACATCAAATACCAGATCAACACTTCCAGGCGGACATTGTGTCTCATGGAGATGGCTGCATCGGACACAGGTACCCTATGAAAAGAAGCAACATTTTTCACAGAATTCATAGAAAATATTGTTGCACAGATGTTTTATTATCCATAAAATTATGTTGAATTGAATTATGGTGCTGAATATTTGTTTTGCTAGCAACAAGTCACGCATAAAAAGGCACCTACAAAAGAGATCCTGCTCCCATTAATGTCACACCGATGGGGCATTATGGGAACTATAGAGGAAGGTACAAGAACTCCATCAATTAGGTGAATGATTCCATTAGATGCGACAATGTCTTTCGTTTCGAGAGGTATTCCTTTATCGCCCAGTAAGACTCTTCCCTGTGGATTGATTGAGAGAGCGTAAAACCAACAGTTCCGTCATTTTTCGATTTCCCATTATTACAATGTCACTAAGTCACCAAATTTTTCATTTAAAAACAGAATGAGGCCCAACACATTTGTACCAAATTTCATAAAAATTGCTCATTCTCATCAGGAGTTACAGCCAATGCAATCATAAAAGCACATTCACTTACATCCTCCGAGGCATTGATCCTTAAGATCTCATTGGCCATTGTTGTAATCTCAGACATGCTAGCAAGCTGGTCCACAGTAACCTAAGACAAAGATATTTGACATGATGTATGTTATCCATTTCACAACTATGAAACTGGGCCAAAAATTTCACCAAATGTGCTGTTTTAAGACTAGTTTAAAAACACAAACATACATTTAATATAATTTTAAAACTCACTGATCCTAAGATTATACTAAATATTGCACTTACATCCTAGATTAAAGATTTTAATTAATGTCTGTTAGCTTTGTCTGTTAGCGTGTATTGCTAAACACTGACAAATACAGCTACCTTTTGAAAAAGCGGTTGGAAAATGGTCCAAAAGTATTGCTGTCTAAATGCTAACTGCGAAAAATCTTATGAAATTGTACGCTGAGCCGCAAATTAGCAGCAAATGCTAATTTCGCAAGAGCTTCACAGAATGAGGTTTACCATCTAGATATGACTTAAACATTTGCCCCAACAACACAAACTCGTTGGCATACACATTTTTGTCCAGTCAAATGCTCTCTAGAATAGGAATGTCCCTACTTTTAATATAACCTGCAAATGACTAGCATTAGCATGTAGCAAATCATAGTGTTGGAGGTGTGACGAAAAGCAAATATGTGCTTCCCCAACTTCCAATTTCAAGAAAATTGCATTCATCAAACCATTTCACGGGAAGCAACGTTCATAAATGCCTCATTTTAAAGTCAAATTAACTGTGGGAAATGATTTTGTATGTCAAAGGAGACTTACAGCAGCCAGGGAGAACATATGGTGTTTCAGAAGCATCTGAAGCTTTGGTTTGGCCTTTAAAACAAAGAGATGAAAGATCAGTGTGTGTTATATGAACAAATATATGAATATCCTAAAGATTTGATTAAAACACTGAGTAAATTTTTGTTCTGAATCATTTGTTTATACAAATCCAACTTCATTTGAGGCAGAAAGCATATAATGGCAGCTCACTTCATTCACCATGTACATAAGACTTCCATCTCTGGATTTGTCTATGGCTGTGTTGGTTGGAACAAACACTGTAAGTGGACCTGAACCTCTGACAGGCAACAGAGCTCCACAATTCTGCAGCATAAAAAGAAAAAAATGTTCTCAATGCTTGGGTTCAGCTGAGAAATGTAGAAAAGGAGCACGAGAGGAGATCACTCACATCAACCAGAGACAGGAATCGATTGAACCTGTCATCCTCTCTGAAAATCTCCCCGATGGTCTTTGAGGAGAACTTGAGACATTAGAACATCTACATTAGAGGGTGTTGAGGTTGGTGCTGTGTGTCATTCATCAGATATTATTAGATCAGCTGCTTGTGAAACAGGTTGAACGGCTTTACCTCCATGTTGTTGTTTGAAGACCCGATATGAGCAAGAGTAAAGGGCTTGTCAATAATATGAATTATTCCGTTGGATGCTGGGATATCGCTCTCAAGTATAGTAAACAATACATCTGGATCTCTCATCAGGATAAAGTGCTGCAGACACACGCACAAATCAATGGATGAATACATAAATAGATCAGACAGAAAAATAGACTGATGAGAGAATGGTGGATAGAACAATAGACAGTATGATAGACAAAACGATAGAAAGAACAACATACCCACAGACAGAACGACAGCATTTTAGATAACACAATAGAAAGAACGATACATTGTAAAATAGAACAATGTTTAATATGATAGAGAGACAAACTGATAGAATGATAGACAGAATGATAAATAGTATAATACGATACATAGACAAAAAAATGGAAGACAGTACTGTAGACAGAACAATATAAAGAATGATAGAAGATGAACGGATTGACAGACGAAACAATAGAAGGATAGAACGATATAAAATGCAAAACACATACCTCCTACAACAGTACGATGGGCAGAGCGATCGATAGAACGTTAAAACGATAGAATGATAGAAGGAATGATAGAACTAATAGTAATTACTAGGGATGCACCGAAACCGAAAATTCTGGATGCACTTGGCCAAAAACTGAAACCGAAACCGAAACCGAAAATGCTTTGTAATGATTATTTATGATTTTATTAAATAATATAAAGTAATTTTGTAAGACTTTTTAACTTAATTTTAATGATACTGAATTTTAAAAACACAAGCCAATAAAATAACCATACTTTTATTGAAAGTAACACAATAAAACTGGACACAATTTTTATTAATATTGGTAACACTTTACAATACGGTTCATTAGTTAAACTACTTTAGTTAACATGAACCAAGAATAAACAATAGTTCTTCAGCAATTTAATCTTAGTTCATGTTCATTTCGACATTTACTAACGCATTATTAAAATCAAAAGTTCTGCTTGTTAACATGATGCCCTCTGAATAAACATGAACTCACAGGACAACCGTATTATCATTAACTAACTTAAGAAAGCTTAAAAACGACTGTCCATAATTGTATTTTCATTGTTTCGTTCATGTTATTTATACTCCTGAACTAATGGAAAGCCTATTGAAGTGTCCTTATATTAAATATCACTAATGATTTTTATTCATTCTTTATGTACACAATCAGTTATTATTTTTTACTAATTACCAACTAATGTATAGTCCTACAAGCTATTATTACCAGAGCCATGTGAGCAAGCATAGCGCCGGACTGAAGGAGCATCTTTTACCAGCTGTACTAGCCACACCATGTTACTCACACAGTACGCTACTGCAAACAGGACCAAGTATCACTGCATAGAATTCCTGTCCGTGTTATTTGAGCGACTTTGCTCTTCCGTGAGGCATGAGCGGTACAAACGACGACTATTGAGCGCGCCATGGGAGAGTGAAACCTGCCCGCGCTGAACCCTGCCGCGCAATATATATTATTATTGGAATCCTATACTTCGGTGCATTTCCCTCAAAGAATGCTATCTATATTTAAACCAAGATATAGACTGATATAAGACAGAAGAATGTATACATGCAATAGAACGACTTGCTATATAAGAATGATAGCATGTAGTGTGAAGACCGAAAAAATCTCTACTGATTTAGAATGACAATATATTACAATGAAAGATGATAGATAGTATGATATATAACGATTGATAGAATGAAAGACAATGTAAAGGATGACAGATGGAATGTTAAAACTTAGACAATCCCCGAAGATGATAAATAGAATGATGAAATGATAGGTGGAATGGTATATTACATTATAGACAGCACAAACAAGAGAATGACAGATAGTATACAGAACGATAGAATGCTGATGCAGAATGTAGTAGATAAATAGAATATGACATAATTTATATATGATATACAGACTATAGATAGACAGATAGATAGATAGATAGATAGATAGATAGATAGATAGATAGATAGATAGATGTAGAAATATCGCAAGAGACAGAGGATAGCTGAATGGATGGATGGATGGATGGATGAACACCTTTTTTGTTTTGAATCTGATCTTTTCTCCTCCGTACATCCACATGTCTTTTCCCTCCAAATCAGTGTAGAATTTTTGTCCGAGATGAGTGATTTTGCACCCGCGTTCAGGACGCGCTCGAGATTTTCCTCAAGCGTCTGAGAACACAGCATACGTGAACATCTTCTCGCAATAACCTGAGTTGTCACACAAAAAAACAGGAAACGTTATGAGGACGTGAAACACAAACTGCCAGGCCACTGTTTGGGTGTTTTCCTGCTTCAACCCACTTGGAAAGGATTCTGTCCCGCGGGAATGAACGCAGTGAACGGGCCGTGCTGGCTGAGTGTGAACTCACACGCTTGCTCTGAAAAACACAACACACTGTCAGTGCTGGCTGCTTTCAAACTGATAAAACAAACTCAATTGTTCGCTCAATGTTGGATGAGAAAAAAAAGAGCGGGAAAGCAGGTCTGGTGATCTCTGCGGACCCACCAAAGAACCGAACGCTTCCAGTGAGGTTTCCTGCCTGACTGCCCTCTCTGTCCAGCTCCAGAACTCTTTCCATGAGGTTACCATAGCAACGTCTGCCATCGCCGATCTGCTGAGCATTGCAGCGGCAGCTGAAAGAATGAAACGTCTCGGTTTATACCCCTGGCCTTCTGTGAGCATCTGAGCAAAACATCTCAGCTATTCATGACCCAACAGAATCTCTCATTACTGATCTCTTTACAAGGTCATCCCTTATGAAAATTAGCCATGGTTTTACTACAAATAAAACCAAATTAACCATGGTTTAGCTACACTAACCATAGTTTAACCATGTATAGAGTAAACTATAAAACTGTGTTAACATGGTATCACTCCGATACAAAAAAATCATGGTTACTACACTTTCTATAATAAAACCATGGTTAATTTTCATAAGGGTTTGTTTGTTTTTCTACCAATAATATAATCAGCACGATTCAGTATATTACTACACAGATGTGTGTTAAAGATGCCATACATGAATGTTTCTTCCAAGGGAGAGCTATTGAGTAGTTAATGCAACGTCTACATAACATTTTCATAATGTTCAGGGAAGTGTTGTTTGTTTAAGAAACTTCCCTTAAGAAGAAGTTCAATTAAAAACATGCATTTTTAATATTTAGTAGCCTACTTAAAAGGCAATAAAGCCCATATAAATTGTGTTTTTTGCTCACTACTGCCACATTTTCCCCTTATAGACAAACATTTTAATTGTCTTTAATTTTACATTTTTGCATTGCAACATTATTCAAAATTACAATTAAACACATTTTTTTCTTCTATATTATTTTCCTTTTATATTAGCGTAATGCATCCATATGTGTGAATAATTCAAAAGTGGTACAACAAACAATCCCATGCTGTTTAAATATTTTAAATATAAAAAAAATAGGTATTTGTCACGAATCCGGTCCATGAACTTTCCCATTCATTGACTCTCGCACTACACACTGTTGCACATCACCTCGGACTACATATCCCATCATTCCTTGCACTGATTGCACTCAGCACGGATGGCACACAGCTGTTAACACTGATTGCACCCAGCTGTTTCATATCACTCCCTCACTATTTAACACTCACTCTGATCCCTTCCCTCTGCCGAGTATTGTTTAGCGTTTATCACTCTCCTAGCGATAGCTACTCTACAGAACCCTAGGTCGTTTTTCCCAGCCTGAGCCCTAGCCCTAGCCTTAGCCTTAGCCTAGTTTTGCCTTGCCATGTCTGTTTCCTTCGGTTTCGATCTCGAGTATTGTTTACCTTTAGCGAGCTCTCCCGATGATAGCTACACTACATAGCCCTAATGTGGCCTTAGCCTTAGCTTTAGCTAGGTCTGCCTAGCCTTGTCTGGTCTCCTTCGGTTTTGCCCCCTGGACTTCTCCCTTTATCCTTGCCCCTGTGACTCTGTCTGCCTATCGTCGACCAACGCTAGCCCTGTAACCTATTCTTGTGTCTTGCCCGCCATATAACTGTCTGCCACTGTTTGACCCTGCCTGCTTTTTGCGGATGACCATGTCCTGGTCTTCTCCATAAAGCTTTGCATACTGATCCGCACGTCTCACGTCTCGCAGCCCCGTTACAGATGCAATGCATCCCAAATAATACACAAATTAATATAACATATGCTTATGTATATTTAACAACCATCCA
This sequence comes from Sinocyclocheilus anophthalmus, assembly GCA_018155175.1. Lineage (NCBI taxonomy): Eukaryota > Metazoa > Chordata > Actinopteri > Cypriniformes > Cyprinidae > Sinocyclocheilus > Sinocyclocheilus anophthalmus. Next base: position 53,072 of record JADLZN010010922.1, read on the forward strand.
ACTTGCAAATGTTCTAAAATAAACTTAATTTTTCCTTAACTAATATCATTTCTATTGATCCGTCCTATTTCAGGACCATTTTTGGATTGCAGCCATGACAAAAAAAACTCACAATTTCCTCTAAATTATTTTGCTTTTAACATTACTGTAATGCATCCAGATGTTTAAATAATTATCTTTAGACTGTAATTACTTTAATACAATTAATTTGTATTAATACAATTCAGCATTAATTTACAATATAAAACATTTCAAATGTCCTTTGACAGATGGAGAAAACAAAAACAGAGAAGATCCCCCCCCCCTTAAAAAAATAAAGTTTTTTTTTTAGAACATATTTGACGCTAAAGAGCATTTCATGGTACATTTCATGCAGTTAAAAATAAATAATAACGTTTATTTAATGATTTAAAGACAATGCAGGAGGAAAAGTGTGGGGAATTTTTTTTTTTAACTATCATTAAAAATTAGAAAATTGAAATGGTCCAAAATATGAATAATTTTCAATATTCTTATTGTTGGGGGTGACATGTGGCCTAGATGGACTTGGACAGGTTTTGTAAGATTCTCTCAGTCATTACAGTGGTGGTGTTGAAGGAAGTGAAAGTTGCCTTTGTCATGTTATCATGAGGGAAGCACCGGGACAGACCTGGGCGTGCCGTCTGAGTTGGTCTCGCAGCGGGCGCTGACGTGGCATGAACCCGGTGCGCAGGCCGATTTTTGTGTACAGCCCTTCGACGGGTCGGACGATTCCATTCCAGGCAAACACACACATTTCGACTGGAGAGAAACACACACAAAACTCATATAACAATTATGCATTGAATTCAACATTAGTTTCAGATTCTATCCCACAGTGCACTGCTCACCTTCCCTGGGCTTGTGAATTCACAGACAGTGGACTCTACAGGACAGCCCCCATTATTATTGTCGCATGGGTTGATGGGAAGGCAGTGTTGGCCGTCTCCCTTGAATCCCTCTTCACACTCACACTGAAACTTCCCACCGCTAAATGAACACTTCGCATTAGCATCGCAAATTCCTTGCGAACACACGCCTGGAACAGGATAGAAACAGATGACGGATAGGAACTAGCCTCTAAAATGGTTGAGAAACTTAGTCAAAACACTACAGGAAAAAGCTTTGTTTTCAATTTTGAGATTTTGGGTTATTTGGCTTTTCATAACATGTTGTTTCAAACTAGTGTAAAGAAGATATTCAAGATACACTTTTGAGTGTTTATTTTATTGCAGTTTATCTATTTGTGTCTGTTACAGTACATATATTTAAAGCCGTTTTATCTAAAAAAGTTTTTCCTCCACTTCAGTAGCACTTACATACACCAAAACTTACAGTTTTATTCCCATCTATATTCTGAAGGATTTTACTGTGGGGTTTGTTCATATATCATTCGTTTGGTTTTATACAACATTTGATTCCTAAAAACATGGTTAAAATTTATATTTTCTGGCTGTCGACAGTATCTTCTGATTTATGGAGTGATAAAAAGAAAAATATAAAATCCCCTCAGTAAAAACCTTTAGCTCTAATATGTCAATACATTAACCATCTATTTTTTACTCTGCTTTATCCACTGTCTGGAAAAGGTAAGCAAATTTTAATTAAACAGAAACATGCATTTCAGAGAACTTGACAGATAAAAAAATACTTACATCTTTAATGTCACAATCGACTGGGAATATGGTACATCTATCTTTTTTACCCTATTCACCTGGGGCGTCCTGCCTTAAAATTAGCGGAATATTAACCTACATTTTCAAAACGTGACACAAAACAAACATATAATGTAATATTTAACATGTCACTAAACATTAGAAGTACCTATACATGCATTTCCAGTCTTCTTGTATCCAGGAAGACATTCGCACACAGCGTTTGTGTTGTCTCCCTTACAGTATGAATAGGACGGGCAGTTTGAGCAAGATGAAGAAACTGCACAGGAAACAATAAGTGTGATTTAACAAAATCAGCATAATGATATTTACTGAGAATAACTGGACCATGGGTAGATAAGCTTACAGAAATAGTCCCTAATTTACCTTTATCACACTTTGGTCCTGAAAATGGCGGCTGACAGTGACATTCGCCATCTCCGTCTGGTCCGGAGTTACACTTTCCTTGCACACAGCTGCACTCTACAATAGTTTTACAATTAAACAATTTTATCTCCAAACATGGTGATTATTAGCTTGTGATATCAGAAATCACTACAAATAACAGACCTGAACGGCAGTGGTCTCCATAGGCGTTCTCTTTCAAACATTTCTGGCATGCAAAACCTGTATATCCCTCCTGAAAAATTGTTTATTATGATTATTATGAATTATTATTAGGGGTAGTATAGTAGTAGTAGTACAGATAGTATAGATACAAATTCCATTGAATATAATCTTTAATTTAAATAAGGAATGACCAACTGTTGAATTACCATAACATTAAGTAAAAGACAGATTATATATTTATTTCTTTGTTTGTTTATTCTTATTATTTTTAATTGTGATATTACTGGCCCCAACAAAGCTTAACAAAGAATAATAGATTCAAAACGGTGCAACAAAACCACCAGTTATTTAATACTTTAATAAAACTTGTAATAAATATCATCTATTCACCAAAAATATTTAGAATTAACATAATATGTAGAACTATATAACTCAGATTTTTTTACAGTAGAGCCTAATTAACATGATTACATTATCTATTTATTACTTATTATTTAAGTTTGTGTTATTACTTGCAAAAACACGGCAAATGAATGAATGACTAAATCAATAACAAATATATGTCATCTATATTGACAACAAACAACAAATCTATTTACATAAAATATTTTCAAGTTTACTTTCCAGTCAAAGAAGGTCCCTCATACACACTTACATTCCACACAGGTCCATTTCAGAGTCACCTGTCCATAACCCTTAAACATCTTTCCGGACCAGCTAGGGGCAGCTGGAAAACACACCGAATGATTAGAAGAAACTGTACCCATGTATTCGAGACTTTCTTACCTCAAGCAAGTCATTGGAAGCAGCAATTTTTGGTTTCCTGTTCAACCTTTTACCATATAACTATACTTATCCGGAAGTCAGAGGAAACTGATGTCTGAAAAATGGTGAGGACATTACTCTTAGAAGTTTATGCATTTTAATTCTTATTAATTTGTCAATCAAATTAGTTTCATATCCTCCTGAACCCAGGAACAAAAGTTTGTGAATTTAGGATTTTTTTCATGTAATTACGTTGTTTAGAGCATGAGAATTATTTTTTTTTAATAACCATTTGTTCAATTTTATGCTATGTCCCTGTAAGGACACCAGGACTACTTTTTCTTGAGATTTAAAAGACATACTGACCATGCATAGGCAACAAAATTTAAATTTTTTTTAAATCACAAATAGATTTTTAGGTTTCAGGATTTTTTTATGACTAACTTTGTTTAAGGATGGCTCTCAACTATGTTATGAAAGATATAAAAGAATGATTTGATATACATTTTGCTTTATGAAATATGTGTGTAAAATGGCCTTAAGAGGGTTTTCCCATTGTACACGATGTAGGCCTATCTATTCACTGTATCTAATTTACATCTTAATGTGTTCTTGGGCAACATTTAATGAAAAAGAAGTGTAATAATGGGAGAATAACTTGGCAAATTGGGCTCTAATATTGCATAGGTATATTGAAATATAATTTTTTTCCCTATTCCTTGTATGGGTCTCCTAAAATGCGTAATAAACATGCTTTTAGTCCTGTGTCCTCTACAGTGGACATGTATGAAATCGATGAACCGTTTCATAACAGAAATTCATATTTTGATTTGAAACCCCATAATATTTTCATGAGATATTGATTTATGACAAACAGTTTTAAAAATTGTCAGATTTAAATGTTAATTACAAAATATTATCTTATTTCAATAAGTCTGATGATACACAGGGCAACTTTTTGAGCAATTTTGCAATGCAACCTTTTTTGAGCAATGTTGCTTGGGCACTTTCCCATTGAGAACGTTTAACCAGTTCTATCTGCTAATTTAGATCCGTCCGTTGGCCCACCCGTTGATGGCAACATTTCCCAAAGTTGCCCGGCAAAATTGCTCAAAAATTTGCCCCGTGTATCATCAGCCTAAGAGTTTTACATTTGATCACTAAATTAATCTCAGCCATTTTTAAAAACCAAGGAGAGGGAGTCGGTCATGGTAAAACGTCCAAACATTTGGTATCTCTGAAAAGCCCTGAATGCTCTGTACAGGACTTCCAGACTAAAACTGTGACATGTAGGTTCTCAGAGAAATTCACTAAAATATACTGTCCACTAAAGAGGACAAAATTTATTGCTGGCCCCAGGAGGATATAAAGCGATGACTTATTAAAATTAGTGCTGTCAAATGATTAACGCGATCAAATAAGGACATTTTGTTTACTTATATTGCATTTGTTTTAGGATGTATATATAACTCCACACACATTCAATATATTATTTAGAAATACTTCATGTCACATTAGATATTATATTTACTTATATAATAAACCTCTTTAATATCTACTCATAATAATAGTGTTTTTTGAATATATACCTTCATCTGTTTGTATTTATATATACATATAAAGATCCCCAATACACCCTCATTTATAATTTTATTTATTTTTGAACCTTTTTAATCGTTTGACAGCACTAATTAAAATCTGAAGTGCAGAAACACTTTTTAGGTCATGGTAACTCACGCAAGCACAGGGGCCCCCAGAAGCCAGGACAGCAGTGCTGGACTGTCGTAACGCCCTGACAGCTATGAGAGCACCCTGACAGCTCTACTTGACGACTGCCGATCTCCACAACGTATCTGAAACAGCACAGAACACATTAGACACAAACGTTCTGAGCGAACAGAAAGGAAAAGCCTGGATAATCACACACCTGCAGATATCGGGGTTCTGGGTGATCTTCCTGAACCCTCGCGGGCAAACGACGGCGGCGGAAGCGGCGCAGGATGTGCAGGGAGTCCTGTAAAGGACTGTAACGGGCGCATCGCAACGATTAGAAACGGCCTGGAACGACATAAAAACAAAAGGTGGCTCGAGAACAAGCATGTCATATCACTACTGTGCACAATTCACGTAAACCAAAATCATTGATGTATTAAAAACGTAAGCGAAAAACTATTCTTTAAACGTGAATATAGCCTACTCTGTGGTAAAGTAGCCTATCATTTTTAGTGACGAGTTCAAATGTTTATGCCATAGTATAGTACTTCATGGCATTAAAATATCATGGTATTGTCATGGTACACATCCAAAAACGAGATAATATCATATTCATATACCATAAACATATATAAGTAGGCTACCATGTATTTTGGGCATGTACCATGAGAGTACAATACATGCACTTAAGTGAAATACCATAGGCTACTAATTACCATTGGTTGTATCTAAAAACCTTGGTATATTCATAGTATAAATCAAAGTATCATCTGATTTCAGCTATGTACCATGGTGACACCTCTTTTCGTAAGGCGTTTGAATAGCATTTCAAAGAGAGCCACTGTATAACCTCAGTACATGTCCAAAGAGTATATTAAAAATTATACCACTCTTACAAAAACATTCTAGGCTAGTACCATGGTTCAGCAATCAGTTACAAAAAAAATACCAAAAATTATGCATGGGACTAAGAAAACTTCGATTTGTTTTGGGCATGTACTATAGTGCAACATTGTATTCATGGGAGTACCATGTAAATACCATTATAATTTGTACTACCAAAGTCCGAATACAAAAATATCAGTATTTTTAAAGTGCATAATTATATGGTATAGTATTTACATGGCCCTTAAATAAACACCACCGTGCATGAACAAAAATCTTTTAATAAATCATTTAAATACTGACTTAAAGATGTAAACAACCTCTTTTCATGCAACTTTCCTGAATGTATCTGTCATACTATCTATCGTAGTATAAATCAAAGTACAATTGTATTACCATCTGATATCAGCAATGTACCATGGTACCACCACTTTTTGCTAGGCATTTACATATTATACAATGCTATTACCATAGTGCATGTCCAAAAAAGTATTACTATTAATTAAAAAATTATACCACACTTACAAAAGTGTAATGGGTCAGTACCATGGTCCAGTGATCAATCATTAAAAAATATTAAAAAGTAGACATGGTACCATGGAAGTATCGATTTGTTTTGAACTCTATGGCAGTACTTGTATTGGCAATACCATAGTACTTTTTAGTCCATATTCACATAGTATAGTATTTACAAGGTCTTTCAATGAATACCTTGGTATTACCATGGTACATGTCCAAAAAAAAACTTTTAACAAATCATGTAAAAAGTTACCTAAACACGTAAGCAACCGCTTTTCATGCAACTTACCTGAATGTGTGAAGTCCACAGTACCATGAGTCCCAAAATGTGAAGATAAGACATGTCTGCTTCCCCAAAGCCAGTAAAAAATCCTGAAAAGTTGTCAGATAAACATGCAACACAAACAGAACTGCCTCTCCTGAGACCGGCCACTATCTCCAGTCACTGGACACAACAGGACGTCTCGATTTCTAACATCTCCAGAAAAACCTCTTCAGATCTTCTCACTCATGTACTTTCAAGGATTTGCATGTTGAACAGTTTGACACTGAGCGAGAGAGGTTTGATGTGACCACACAGCGGCTTCAAGCAAGAGAAAGGGTGAGAAAAACATCTTTTCCTGACAGGAAAATCATTTCCTCTACCGCATCGCCTCAGTGATGGTTTGGGAAGTTCATGTTTGTCAGCTGACAAGATTGCAGGTTTCAGCAGAATTTGAAAATGGCACACTGAGAATTAGCACTTTTTTTTCATTTCACAGGGTCACATAAATAGCAAGTGCCAGTAGCACTAGGGTTAGAGTTGAGGTTGACTTCTTATTAAAAGTGAGAAACTTGTGAAAAAACAAGATATTTAAACAGTGACACACATTCACACATTTAGTAGCACATTTATCTAAAATATTTTATCAGTTGGCGTTTTCTGTGGGAATCGAACCCATTACCTTGAAGTCGTTAACATCATTTGAGCTACAGGAATGATAACACGAAGTTTGAACAATCCTAAACTTTTATATCTCCGTTTTACCTTGAAGAAAAGTGTTCTTTGTACAATTTCATTTTTAATGCAGTTGTTGAAAAAAAAACAGCAACAAACAAATGTAATTTGAATGGCTAAATTCAGTTAGATTACAGTAGATAGAAATTGGAAAGCAGACACTCTATAGGGGAAAAACAGCAGCGTTCACCCTGCAGCACTGCTGTGTCATCAGTTTGAGACTTTGAGAGTTCCTGCTATTGTGTCTGTCTGCTGAATAGTGATACTATTGACAGAGATTTAAAAACAAAATTTGCTTTAAAGAACACAAAATTATTAGGGGCACAGTTAAAATGGTCATTATTTTATCTGTTTTGTTATTATATTTAGTTAATGTATTGTGCACATAATAATTGTTTTTTTTTTTTTTTTTTTTTTTTTTTTTTTTTTCGGATGTGATGCCTAAATATTACATCATTTGTATCAACCTTGTCCTGACATAAAATGGTTTAGCTTTTTTACTTTTCTAAATGATTGTACTCTTTAATGGCAAATGATAAAATAGGCAGAAAGAGGGACTCAGGCCATATCTAGAGAGCAGAATATTACAGAGTCTTGGGTTTGAGCTCTGTCGGTATGCAACCACCCAGAACACCTTAGCAAATTCATAATAATGCACACCTTAGCAATTGGTAGAAATTAAGGCTGCACGATAAATCACATGCGATATATTTAACGCGCATCTTGTCAGAAAAAACGGTTCTGTAATCAGCGGTAAATCTCCATAACCTGCGGGCTTTCACATTGAGCAGCTTAACTACACGAGCGTTGTTCATGACAAGCTGCGCAAAAAAATGGGATTACCGCTGTTACGAAGGCGTTCTGACAAGATGCGCGTAAATACGCATGCGATTATCGTGCAGACTCGTAGAAATCCACTATAAAAACTACATAGAACATTTTGTAAACCCATAGCAACACCCTGGCAACCACCTACAACACCTTAACAACAGCATAGCAACACCCTAGAAACTGCAACAGTGCACTAAAATGTTCGAACACATGGAAACCAGTTAAAAAGCTAGCACCAAGCTTAGCAAAGATGAATATCAATCATAGCAAGTAAACACCCTAGAAATCGCATAACGATGCGATAACAGAAACCAATCCAAACACTCCAGAAGATCCTAGAACATCACCATAGCAACCACCCACAACCACTTCAAATCACATTGCAACACATTAACAACTTATCAATTACTTAGCAGTACATGAAAAAAGCACACAGCCTTAGCAACCGCATAGCAAAATCAAAGTAAACACATTGCAAAGACCTAAAAACACGCAGAACACCCTAGCAACCACCTCCAATGTTTTATCAGCTGCATAACAATGCACAGAGCACCTTAGCAACCATAAAGCACTGCCCTGGCAACCACCCACCCACAGGACCCCAGCAACATATTAAAAGCAACTTAGCAACCATGTAAAAACCTCTAGCAACTGCACAGCAGTTCACATAAACACTTGGAATGCTCCAGCAGAACAATGCCATAGCAACAACGCACAACACCTTAGCAGCAGCACTGGCGTTGCATGAAAAAACACGCTGAGTAGCCTAGTAACCACAATGTACAAAAAACAATCAGGACACCCTGGAAACCACAAAACACCTTAGCAACAATAAAGCATTGCTCTGGCAACCGCTTTCCAACAGCACCCTTACAACGTGCTAAAAGCCACTCAAAGCTCATTAGCAACTACATAACAACAACCTGGCAACCACATTAAAATGCCTAGCAATGCACTTAAACTCTTTTTTTAAAGATTTGTTTTTGATTTTATTTAGATAGGACAGTGTAACGACAGGAAGTGAGAGAGGAGGCGGGATCGGAAATGGTCCACGAGCCCGGATTCGAACTCAGGACGCAAGTAGCGCAACCATATATATGTATAGCAACAGTAACTAAGGAGGGCGGGTTTTTGCGAAGAGTCAATTGCGAGTTTATATTTCACAGTTCTGAGAAAAGAAGTCAGAATTGAGTATAAAAAGTCAGAATTTCAAGATATAAACCCACAACTGTGCAAAGAAGTCAGAATTGCAAATTTATCACGCAATTCTAAGAAAAAAGAACTGCGAATTTATTAATTTTTCAGAATTCTGACTTTATAACTCACAATTTCAAGTTTATATCTTGCAATTCTGACTTTTAAACTTTCAACTATGAGTTTATATCACACAAGAAAAAGTCATAATTATGAGATAAAACGTCACACCTCTTGCAGAGTGCTTCAAAGCTAATGCTACAAAGACAATGGCCAGTATTTTAAAACTGAAAATTTCCCAGAAACAAAGCATTGAGTGAATCCAGCATGACCTTCACCCAGGCCAGAGTTTGCCTACCAAGAAATAACAGGAAGTGAAGGGGTCAGACTGACAATACCAGCGCTGGACACATTAATTCAGCAGCACAGAGCAAATGTTTCCTGCCCTTTTTCACTTGTGTGCGACACACTGTGTTTTAAATTACAGTGCTGAAAAATACCAGCTTCGTCAGTTTCCCCGAAGCACTGTTTTTTTGCGTGACCCCGTGTGTGTGTTCGTAAGCGATCTGCTAGTGGTCAATCAGACCGTCAATGTTTCAGCACAGGCCTCCGTGCAACTGGGTTTCAAGCAGGATGAATATTGCGACTCTGTCTCGAGGGAAACAAATGGGCTGGAGATGAAGAAGGAGGTTTTTTTTTTGTTCCGGTTGTCAACTAGGCCTTTGGGGTCCTGGCCAACACGTTAGTGTTCGTGGTCAAATCTTTCTGTTAATGACACAGTAGGATAAAGAATGAATTTAGTTACAGGCCATTACTTTACCAGCATTTTGAAGATGTATTAATTGAATTAAAGTGAAAAATAAATAAAACAAAAACATAAAAACCAATAAAAATATGAATTATTGTAATAATAATATATTTATATTAATATAATAGTAATATAGCATGATAAGGATGCTAACTTGGATAGCTACCTATGTAGACAGTAGTAAACAAGGTATCGAAACCTAAAGAGAGCTAAAGCCTCTGGATTTTGTAGAGGGGAACATAAGACTGACCGTGTCACCTCTGCTATCATTTTTTGTTGCAACACTGAAAACAATTTTAGTGCTAGAAGAGAGTTACGAGTATGCAAGTCAATTGCTCGTTCCTTTTAAGGAAATGGCCTAGTGTACTACAAAGATTTACCGTTGTTGAAAGATTCAGGAGTAATGGCCAAGGTATTACTGTACACCATTTATTTTTATAATGGCAGTAAATTATGGCATTTATGCTGAAGTTCTCCTCTTCTCTCTGAAGAGTGTGTGTGAAGAGGACAGCACGGAGTCAATAGCTTCACTCTGAGACGTGCATCTTCTAATAGCAGGTGGGAGGTTAAGTGCTATAATAAAACTACAAGGACCATGGCGGTCACTCTTCTTGGGGCCTTCTTGTTGTGTGCTGCCAGGCTTCAGCGTTTGCCATTGGGCGCATAATTTCAAAAGACAACTCAAGGCTGTTATTAGCCAAATGTTTAAAGTATAAGTCAGCCCCTGTAAAAAGTGTATATTTATGCTTAATGGTGTGATTTCGTGTGTGTGTGTGTGTGTGCGCATATGTGAATGTGTTAAGCAGGTGAATTTTAGAGTGTAGCCTTCAGTCCTCTTGACCTCATGAATATTACATCAGAGGACTGAGGGCATGCAGAAGAGTAGATGAAATATTTACTACCACCTCCACCTCCATTCTTGTTTTAGGCAAGTGTTTGTTCTAACTATGATGGACCACTGTGTAAATAGCTTGCCTTTATGTGCACATTAACTCTTAAAAGCATGCATGTTTTGCAAATTATTCATACATGCCTTGTGGAATCACAAATTGCCCATATGCAAAAATGTCAGGCTTTGTAATGTCAATAAAATAATAATACTGAATATATTTTGGTATTTTATTTGTCACGTATCACATAGATATCGCAATAAATGATAGCACAGGATTCATTACTTCTGTACAGCACTTCTACAAATATGACATGATCAATGTTATTTATAAAAGTTTCAGAATTTCTTAAGACCGTTCATCACGGAAAAGTTATGGAATGCTTAAGTGGTAGGGCCACAAAAAAAAATACAGTATTAAGAACTGTATTTATCCTAAATAAATAAGGTATCATCTAGCACAGTGGTAGTGTAGGATGTAGAGGATTTAAATTAATCTGGAAGTATTTACCCATGTATGAGATCTGAAAAAAAAACAAAAAAAGTTAGCAGGGCCTATGTTTGTAACTGAACTGAGCACTGGACGTTTCTAAATAAACAACTAAACTAACTCTTGTATAACATTTTACATGTGTAGATTCAGTGGTAAATTGTATTGGTGTTGGTGGGGGGGGGATCATATTAATTTGAGCAAATATTTTGTAACAATACAAATACATGTTACATAGCGTTCACACTTCTTCATACGTATTGTGAGTCGTCAGTGGCCCGTATGGGCGGAAGTGTTTGGTAACGCAGTTCTGCCACCTTGAGGTCATAATAATGATATTGCAACTACATTTCGGTTGAGACGTATTAACTGTGCGCACAATAGAGACTTTGAAGACGGTGTGCTTTTAGCACGGAAGACGGAGGGCTTTTGGAAATATTGAAATGCCATGTTTCTATGCGTTTTGAGGTTTCTACCATCTGAGCAGTGACGGAGCTGAAGACTGACACGCTAAAAATGTGATCTGACGGTAACCAGGCGACCGCTTTCTGCATCAGTACCCGTATTTCCGTACTAATACCAACTATCTCTCTCAATTTTCGGGACGACTCGTGCTGAAATCTCCTAACATGAAGCATCGCATGGTAAAAATGAATTTTCTCAGTAGTGT
>JADLZN010010923.1:0-25603 GCA_018155175.1 Sinocyclocheilus anophthalmus
TTGAGGACACAGGATAAGATTCATGATTGGCAGTGAAGTGACGATAACAGAGTCAACATGGCGAATAGAGTACATTTGGATTTCAGTCATACTACAGACTTTTGTAGGCCTACAGTATAGACCAATTTTTTTTAATGGGAACAAAGTTTGTTCCTTGTCAAATGAAGTACGTGTTTAGGTAGTGAGCACTTTCGACACAACTTGTGAGACCCAGTTAGCTAAATGCTAGTCGGTTGCAGGTGGTATTAGGAGGCAGGGACTTCACGTTCTAGAGAGCATATGATTGGACAACAATCTGTGTAGTACAGGATGGTCATCAGTATTTTTGCTGTGGAAAGAGAAGACTCAAAGCTAACAGACATGGACTAAAAGCCACAAAATGCTAATTTGGATCTAACAAATTTAGGTCTATATGTGTTTTTTTATCCGAACCGCACTCTACTAAATGCACCCCATTTCTGTCCCCTCCCCCAATTTTTCTTTTTCTTTCTCTAAGAAGGTGATGCTGCCGACGGGCGCAGCGTTCCGGTGGTTCCAGTAGGACTGTGACCTCTGACCTCCACCCAAAGCTCTGCCATCAAGTGCAATGCCAACTCTCGCTTGGATCATCTCGGGCACCAACACTGGCTGACAAACACAAACTACATGAAAAAAAAGAAACACAAGACAACTATGAAAAAAACTTCATCACAAGATAGAGAACAATAAAGCAACAATACAAAAAGAATCAAACGAGTGATGGATGCACCTACTTATTCCTTGAACCAAAAATTAAACATAAATAAAAATATCTATGGCAACTTTCATTCCCTTTTATATGTTTCCATTTTGGTACCTTTTTGTCCCTTTTCCAGCTGATTTTTTCGGTGGCTTAGACATGGAACTGTTCATTGACAAACAGAAATGGCGGACTCAGTGTGGACAATCAACAAAATTTCTGTGTTTGGTGTTAATGTTGTTCACGTGTGGAAAGATACAGTACTTGTGTAGAGAATGTAAATTTTACGGCTATATTTTAAAATTAGTGGCTAATGGCAAGCACTATTGTAATTTAGGACCATTGTTCTTACTTAAAAAACTGTATTTTATGATTGTTTCTTTTTTTTAGTTTGATTTACATTTATAGTTTTAAAAACTGATCAGTGTTTGTCTTTCAAGGGAGAGTAAATATTCCAAAATCTACAAATCCAGTTTTCTGAATGAACAAATATGCATCATAAAAAAACCCTACTCTGACGACAACTTAATTGGAAGATAAAATTGTCACTGTTTTTGTAGGGTTGTTACTACTGGAAGCTCCAAACTTTAAATATTTCAGTTTGTTTTACTGTACTGACAGCCTTTTGTTATATTATGTCAGATTGCATCATATCATGTCGTGTAATATCACATCGAATGATGTTACGTTTTATTACGGCTCGTCACATTATTGTTCTCAGTGTACAGGTCTGAATTTTTACGGAGCCCTCCACAGCACTTGCTCGGCTCTGTCGAATGCACTGAAAAAGATTGAACTTTTTTGGTTTGGTTTGTTTTCATGACATTGCCGGTAGCTACAGCTTTTAAAAAAGCAGCAATGTTTGTATTGGATTAGAACCATGGGCTGGTTTTGTGAATAAAAACAAATGCATGTATTTGTGTTGAAAATTTACAGCTCTGACGTCTGTCTATTTGCATGTTTTTTTAAGAAACAGCAACAAACGTACAAAAAAAAATTTATGACAATATGGAAATGTCCACAGAATCCTCTAGGTTGTTCCCTTTTCCATTCAAACAGTAAAATAAAAAGCAATGGGACACAATATGTCATTTTGAGATGCGATAAAGATGTTTTATCAAGAGTCTTTGATTTCTTCATCTTCTTCTACTTGATGTCTGACACACTTATAACAATGACAGTGAAGAAGAGTGTGCTTATGGCTTTGTCTGTGGCCCACTGATCTTAATATATTTGCATTCCTTCGTACGGTACAGTCTGACATTTAAAGGTAAAAAACACAATTAAAAGACAATGAATTATTGATACTCAGCCAACGTCTCTGACCGGCAGTCTGTGAAAGCTAATCAGTGGTAAGGTGGGAAGGTATGGCTGTTTTGGCAGCTCAAACACCTTTTGAGTTTTTTGTTCTGAAGATCACCACACAAAAGAGAACATGGGGCGGCTGCATCATTCACGTGGATTCTGTGTGTGGATTTTTGTGGGTATAAACTTTCAAGGATGGATACTTGCTACCTACAGACTTATTATCTATGTCCATAGACCTTAATCAGGTTAGACGCCATGTTGAATTTAATGTGACTGTGAGGGACAGACCTGCAGTTGCACTGTATAAAGGTACTGTATAAAGATTGTGTCAATTATCAACTCAAAACAACTTTCAAAACTGTTGTTTTGTCTACTAAAAGCTTTCTTTTTTTTTGTTAGGAAGACATTTCCGTTGCTAAACAATCGGTATGAATGCACTGTGCTTCAATGTTCAATCCCTCACAGCCTTGTTTTTATACCTGTCAAAAATGAAATATTTCGCTACCCTGACTAAGGTTTATGGACATTGTCAAATTAAAAACTCATTATCTGATAAGTAAAACATACAATCAGGTGTGTAGGAACTTTTTAAAAAAGCATTATAAGATGGATATTTCTTTCCTGAAGTACAAGTTGCAAGATTAAATCTTGCTTAAAGGGATAGTCCACCGAAAAATGACAATTTTTGTCATAATTTGTTCACCCTCATGTCATTCCAAACCTGAACGACTTTCTTTCTTCTATATATTTTTGAAGAATGTGATAACCATTGACTTCCATTGTATGGACAAAAAAGTACAATGGAAGTCAATGGGAACCGAAATTGTTTAGTTACCAACATTCTTCAAATTATGTTCCTTTGTGTTCCACAGAAAAACATGTACATTTAAATGATGACAGAATTTTCATTGGGTGGACTGTTTTTAATTAAAGATAACAATAAAATTAAAATATATTCAAATTACTTGCATTTTTAACATATTTTCATGCAGGTGGATGAGAGATCTCACTGGTGCCCTATATCGCTTATGACCAGGACCACCGCTAACTAGAGGGAAGTATAATACTTAATGTAGCAAACTTTTTAACGACTGGTAAGGGGAGTGAACTAGCCTCCGACAGCTACTGCAGCAGCCAAGTTAATTGCAGCTTTTTAGAGGGTCTGAGATGAAAGACGGCAGACCAAAGCCCCCCTAAATAGGGTCAAGCGATGCCTATGGCACACACTGAGTAATGAGACTTTGAAAAGTAATGATTAACTGTGAATAAATGCAGAAATCGCAGTCGTAACACCCCTGCATACAAGAAACATGGTTGGCCTACTGCAAATGTGAACTAATAAAACTAAATTTTTTCGACAAAGTAAGACAGGTGGAAGTAAAAGTATGCGGATTATGCGAACACAAGAGCAAAGCGTCGTGCTGCAGGAGAGAGGTGGAGGTACCAGCTGCAGGCCTGGAGAGCTGGATAGAGTCCTCAGTGCCGTAATGAGCCCAGGTCTGTGGTGCAGTCATCAGAGCAGGATCTGTAATGAGCCACAGTCTCGGGTGGAGGCCCAGTTTGGTTGGGTTTGTGTAAAAGTGTGTATGTCTGTGTGTGTTTATGTGAGAGAGACTGAAAGAAGTAAAGCTCGAAAGAGAGAGAGAATGTTCCCAGCTCCCCCCTGGTGACAGCGATGGGCCAGTGCCATGGCCGCGGCGCTGGGAGGAAGCTGAGGATCTGCATTATTAATGTGCGCCGCGGCGTCCTCGCCTCTTCCCAGCCGCAGAGCTAACTGCCCGTCCTGCCATCACAGAGGCAGAGAGAAAAAGAAAGAGAGAGAGTGAGAGAGGAGGTATGTAATGGGGGGGTGGGTGGGGGGGGGGTGTAGATAAAGAGAGCAAGAGAGGGAGGTGGGTGGCTGTTGCCTGTTAGTGATGCAGTGTGTTTGTTGTGTGTGTGGGCTGAAGAAAAATGTTTTTTTTTTTTGGTATGTGAATATATATATACTGAGAGAGACATAGTTTTCAGCCAATATATCTACAGATACAAAAAAAGGCATGTATAGCCTATCTACGTGTGCTGAATACACATATTTTTCTGTTTAAAATATCTGACTTTAGGGAATAAAGTGTTATACAGTTATCCACACTGCATTCAAAAAATACTGACACATTGAAAGTAAGTAATTTATGTCAACATGAATCTTATAGATGATAATGAAATACAAAATCTGGCAGAAAGATTTTTTTTTTTACAGTTTTGGTTAAAGATATATTTTCTAAATGCATTATGGTGATCTTATTGTAAATGATCCATCCATGCATATGTTATATTTTGTATTTACTTTATTTACCAGCAGCACTGGTTCTGAAAAGTATTTTTTCAATTAATTTTTCCAGTTCTAAAAAGTCTATGTTATAGCGCTATAAACAATGAACCAAGCCAACCATGAGGTGAATCACAGCATTACAAATCTTTATTTGCACCAAAGCAAAAATATATTTGAACATTGGAAAATAAGACAAATGTACAACTTTATTGAGGGAAAGAACTACAATCCCATGAAGCTTTGCAAATTACATGATCAAATTAAAAATAGAAAAATCTTGAACCTGCAACACTGTTCTTACAAGGTTAGGCCCAAGTTCAGGCCCTAATATATCTGGAGAAAGCTATCTGTTAGCATCCTTTAGCATTCCCATTCATCTCAATGCTGTGACATTGATGCCTGGCCAGATGCTTTGGAAGCGACTTACACCGCATTCAAGGTATACATGTATTCAGGACCTTGGCGTTTCTAGCGAGACTGAGCCATGTTGAATGATCCATCTTTACTACAACTCATTTAACCACAGCTCAAGTTGCAATTTTAAGACCCATCCAAAAAATGGTCACTGGTCAAATATTTAATATATAATGAATATTATGCTGCTCACAAATAAAAAAAAGAAGTCAGAAAACATTGTTATGTTTGAATATCTGTCAATTAATTAACTTGTTTTTGCTCGTATAATGGTGCTGAAAAAGCCAGTCTTACTGGTCTTAGCCAGATTAAGCTGGTTTTACAGTCTGACTTAAAGGGTTAGTTCACCCCAAAATTTTACGATGCTACGAGAATAATTTTTATATTATTATAAAGAAAACAATAATAACAATTTCTTCAGCAATTCTTCTCCCTGAGTTACCGTCTTCTGCCATTTTGGAGAGTACCCCAGAACGTAATCAATGTAATCAGCATTGTTTTAAAGGGGTCATATGATGCGATTTCAATTTTTCCTTTCTCTTTGGAGTGTTACAAGCTCTTGGGGTGCATAAAGAAGATCTGTCAAGTTGCAAAGACTAAAGTCCAAATCCAAAGAGATATTCTTTATAAAAAAAAATAAGAGTCAACCACTCCTACCTAAAACGGCTCATTCTAACACGCCCCCACATGTCTATGTCACGATGTGGGAAGATTTGCATAACACCGCCCAAATGTTCACGGAAAAAAAGAAGGCGTAACTTTAATTCTTGCTGTAGTATTGTTGCCACCGCTGCCATGTTGTGGAGTCGCTGTGTGTTTCGTTGTGAAAGCGAAACTACTTTGTTTGGTCTTCCAAAAGAGGACACAACTAGAAATCAGTGGTTAAGTTGTATTTACAACACTGTTCCAGAACAGTTTAACCCAAATATTCAGATGTGTGCTGCGCATTTTTATGGAGGATGAGGACTGTTTCCTGAACCAGTAGCCTACACTGCGTCTGTGGCACAAAGGCAGTTTCTACAAAGTTGGGCAGTTCCAACTTTGTAAGGACAGTTTGGCGCTTCTGACTCACAGCCTGTAAGTACATTTTTTATATTTAAAGAATTTGCAACTGATGATTCAAACGTGAGTTTTGAGCAGTGTAGAGTAGCGCTTGTTGTTTGTTGTTTCTCCGATCACAAATGCAGACATGGTTTTATGTTTACGCAGCACGATACGCAACGCAACGCGTAAAAAGACAGTATAAGTCATTATAATCAGTAATTATGTCCCCACTGGATGCAACAAATGCCTCATTTATAATGGGTTTTAATGTTTTTGTCTCGTCGCTCCGGCCGGACAGGGCATCACAGTATGTTAAGGGGCGTAACATTTCCGTCACACGCTTGAGGCATTCAGCCAATCACAATGCACTGGATAGCTGGCCAATCAGCGTATACCTCACTTTTTTAGAACGATGAGCTTTGTAAAAATCGACGCGTTTCAGAAAGGCGGGGCATAGAGGAGCAACAATAATGTACATTATATGGAAAATAATGTGTTTTTTTAAATAAACACATTGATCCACAAAATAATGTTCTTTTTAGCAACATCATATGACCCCTTTAAGTTCAGTTTGTGCACACTGTCTACTGAACATAAACAACACTGATTACGTTGATTACGTTCTGGGGTACTCTCCAAAATGGTGGAAGACGGTAATGCAGGGAGAAGAATTGCTGAATAAACTATGTTATTATTGTTTTCTCGGTGCACAAAAAGTATTCTTTTAGCTTCAAAAATTTATGGTTGAACCCCTGATGTCACATGGAGTATTTTACCGATCTCCTTGCTATGTTTCTGTGCGTTGATCGTGATAGTATCCTTGCTGTCTATGGGGGGTGGAGGGGGGGGTGGGGGGGGGGGGGGGGGGGGGGGGGGGGGGGGTTTGACAGTTCTGCTTAAATGTCTGGGCTCTAGATTGGATTGTATGCCATATGGTTTGATATGTGCAGTATGATTGTCGCTATTCTCAGCATTTTTATACAATGTGTTTCAGGCATTCTGTATTATGTGTATATGGGAATGCTGGCTGTATTCTGCACAAATGCCATCAACATCTTGGCTGGTATCAATGGCATTGAGTCTGGGCAAGCTCTCTTCTTCCATAGATGGCTCATAATCCTCTTTAAATATACTGGAACTCAATGGTGAGCGGAGGGTTTCTATTCAACCTGTTTGATCAAATTTTCCACCTGCTTTCCACATGCATAATTTATACCATTTATATGTACACTACTGTTCAAAAGATTTAAATAATATTTTTATGTTTTTGAAACAAGTCTGTTATGGTCACAAAGGGTGTCTTTATTTGATCAGTTAAAAAAAAAACAGTACTATTGTGAATTTGTTTAATATATATATATCTAGATATATATATATATATATAGATAAATTTTTTTTTTTTTTAAGTGTAAAGTATTCATGTGATGGCAAAACTCAACTCTCAAAAGTCATTACTCCATCTTCAGTGGTCACATTATACTTAATTTGTTTAAACCTCTTTGACATTGCTTGATTTTCATTTGAATAGGTCTGTAGATATATTCTCTAATTTATATTGTTTAATTGATCTTTGATTAATGTTTCTCTTTCAGGAGACTACAGGGATGACCATGTTTTCTCTTTGTACTTCATGATTCCCTTTTTTTTCACCACATTAGCCCTCTTCTACCACAACTGGTTTGTGAAATATATTGCTTTTTGATCATCTTTACTTACTTTAGTTTAAGACGGCCCATTAAAATGCTGAACTGTTGTTTGACAATCAGCACTGATAATAATCTTAACCTCAACCACTCCTATTTTTGAACCTATAATAAACCTTTGAATATCTTTTATCAGGTACCCTTCCTCTGTGTTTGTGGGAGACACTTTCTGTTACTTTGCTGGAATGACGTTTGCAGTGGTTGGGATACTCGGCCACTTCAGTAAGACCATGCTGCTTTTCTTCATCCCCCAAATCATCAACTTCATTTACTCTCTGCCTCAGCTGTTTCACATTATTCCCTGTCCCAGACATCGTCTGCCTAGGTAGGTTATTACACTAACATTTTAAAATCAAGCTATAACATAGATTCCTTCTTACTTACAGTAGAATTTATTTTGACAGTCATTGAAAGTTATTTGAATATGTGGGCATTTGAAGTGTTAAAATCTTAAAGGGGTCATTTGATGCGATTTCAAGTTTTCCGTTCTCTTTGGAGTGTTACAAGCTGATTGTGCATAGAGAAGATCCCTGAAGTTGCAAGACTAAAGTCTCAAAAACAATAGAGATATTCTTTAGCAAGTTAAGGGGACTCTGCCACGCCTACCTAAAACGGCTTGTTTTAACACGCCCCCACATATCTACCTCATTTTGTGGAAATATTAGCATAATGCCGCCCGAATGTTCAGCAAAGAAAGAAGGCGTGGTTTCAGTAACCGCAGTTAGTGTTGAAGCAGCCATGTCAGGGAGACGCTGTGTTTCTAGGCGAAAGCAAAAGCACTTTATTTGGCCTTCCGAAAGTAGATTGATTTAGGAATCTTTAAGATTACTTACTAAAGAACAGCAGTGCATTTTATGGACGACAGTTTCGTGACCCTAGGAGAGGAGGTAATTCTGACTTTGCTAGGACAATCAGGCGCTTTTGAGTCAGCTACTGTTTTGTTATTAGTTTAAGTATTTGCGATCGACTGTTCAATGAGGGAGAGGGGGAGGGGGGGATAGAGAGAGAGAGTGGGAGAGGGAGAGGGAGAGGGAGAGGGTCACATCACAGTGGAGTCAGCTGTCTTAACCGTGGCTTGTGTACTGCAAACACATACCAGCTTCATCACTGTGTCTGTCACGCGACTCTGTTCCCCTTTTGGGCTCTGTCTTTACATTTATTTTGAAAGATGAAACTCGCGATTATGGTAAGAGGCGTTACATTTCCGAGACGAGTGCTTGCGATGTTCGGCCAATCACCATGCACTGGGTAGCTGGCCAATCAGAGCACACATCGCTTGTCGGAGGGGTGACTGTAGACAACGAAAGCGGTTGAGAGAGGCATCAAACATATGGGGCCCTACAGTAATATACAGTATTTGAAAAAGAATGTGTTTTTTGAACATTAAAGCATGTCAACATATTCTGTTACACCAAATACACCAAATAATGATCTTTAAAAAAGCATCATATGACCCCTTTAATTACTTTTTCACTTATGATTTATTTGTAAGTTTTATACATGATTTACTTATTATTTCAACAGTGTTCCCTAAACATTTGCACCATAGATAAGGCAAAATGAAATGGTTATGAGAGCATGACCTCTGAAACTGATTAATGCAGGTTACAATCTGACACGGGAAAGCTTGGCATGAGCTATTCCAAGTTCAAACAGAAGGACCTGGGCAAATTAGGGCAACTTATTCTGATGGTAAACACACTCATGCCACTGTCAGTATTTATCATTATAAATCGGTTTAAGAATGTTTGTTTAAAAGAATGTTATTTTTGCAACAAAAGATTCAGGAGCTTAACCCAGTATTCCCTGTATCTTTGAATGTGATTTCCTCTTTTATCCTGCAGGTGGCAGAAATGTTATGGCTTCTGGATGTGCGTAGAGGGCAGGAAGGAGATGATGAGTTTATTGAGTGTAACAACATGACCCTTATCAACCTGGTACTAAAAGTACTGGGACCTACCCATGAGAGAAACCTGACTGCAATCATGCTTTTAATACAGGTGAGTCCCATAAATTTATTATAGCTGAGTTTAGAGGCAATGTGCTATACTATGGTCGTTTCAATTCAAAGTGCTTTGAAACCGTAAAGAAGGTTGTGATATTTGGCATTACAGCCTCACTAATGTATGAGAAATACATCTTTCTGGTCATTATCATAAGGCCCCCTTTAGTCACAACAATATTCAAAGGCTCCATAGCCCTAGTGTTGTTTTCAAAACTTACTGTAATATATGGGCACTCAAAGTTTCTGTAAATTCCTATAAAAAAATTATTAGTTGAATCTTCTTCAGGGGTTCAACTCTTCCAATTTTAAGGATAAGAGTTTTTTTTTTAAGTTATTTCTCTTTCTCTACCACTTTCTGTCTCTGATAAAATACTTTATAGATTGGCATCTAGCAAAAATGTATATTCATGCAAAATGTATTAAAGCAGCACTATGTATATAATGAGCGAGTACATCATGAATTCATCTTCCAAACCGCGTTTTTGCCTTATTCCGAATCACTACTGTACACTTATAATAAGAACTTATATTTGGACTATTGTAGCCTGGTCGGGTCGTCAACGCTGCGGAGTAACACATACCTGCGTAAATCGCCATAGACATAAACTTAGAGAAGTAGCCCCGGTTGGAATGTTCTTTCGAGGATGTGTGCAGGTCGGTTGATTAAACCGCTAGAGCGCCAAAAAGTACCCTTTTACATAGTGCTGCTTTAATCAAATTCAAGATTTGATTAATTTACATGCCTTTTCCAGGTGTAGAAATCACATTTTCAAAATCAGGCTACCTCATGAATGCAGGTTTTCAAAGACTGTGTAAATTCTTCAAAAGAAACTGATGTTTTGGTGGTTTGAGATAATAGTATATTTCTTTCTCAGGTCTCGGGGAGTGCCTTGGCATTTGGAATCCGGTATCATCTTGTGCGTCTGTTCTACGACATCTAGACCACTCAAGCTCCTGAGAGACTTTACAACCTGCTGCTTTCATTTGAAGAACAAACAGAACTGAAACAAAACTGGTTGTTGTAAGAATGATAACCATACTGCCTGTCCTCTATAAAGTATGGAATCTTGATACTACACACTGTATTCCAGCTTCTCTGTCTATATATCTGCATGAGATGGGACGGTGTACACATATGCCCTTAACTGTCATTGGGACATGTGAGCTCTGTAGATAATGAACAATGTCTGCGTAAGGATATCTAATTATTTTGGTTGACCTGAAAAGAGGGTTCTATTTTGAAAGATACATTCAGGAATATTTTAGGGAGTTTGAAATTTTTGAGAACATTTCTGAAAGATTACTTGATGTATGCAGGTGTATTTGTGTGTGTGTGTGTGTGACAAATCTAATATTATGCCTTTGACTGATTTAAATAAACCAATGTGACAATGGACCATACTAGCTTCCGGAAAGGAAAAAGTGCTCTATATTTATACTGTTTTATAGATCAATTGTTGTATATTTTATATGTTTTATATTTATATTGTTCTCATGCAGTTTTCAGACCAAAAATCAAACATTAATACTAATACAAATAACCCATTTTTAAATTATTTAGCATGAGGGTTTTCCATGTTATTATATGCCAAGGACCCTCAAATGTGGTGGTCCCTTTCCTACAATACAAAGGCAGCTGTTCAGTTTAATATATAGCAACCCTTTTATACTGTGACCATAGTAAATGTGTAGTCTTTTAATAAGAACATTATGTTTGCAAAATTAAATGTTTTTTATTTTATTTGCCATTGTACTAAAATGATAGCAAATTGTTAAAATATTATCTGGAAAATAATTACTTGATATCACAGTGTATACTCTCTCGCGCGCTTTCCTGTGTATTAGAAAAATATGTTTCGCTTTCTTAAAATGTATTAATATAGCACAATCATTTCGGTGCAATTCCAAAGCAGATTTACATAAAGTAGTGCCATACAGCAAATAAACTTTTTTTAGGGTTTATTTAATCTACTAATCTAGTAGAAGACAGGCATTACCGCCATTGAATACAAAGTGCAAATCGAGCAGCGGAACACTTGAATGAGTTTAGGTGTTGGAGGGAATGATAATTGTGATGTACTGCTAGGCTGCAATTTGATTGGCTGAGATTTGAACGCGACCCCGCAAAGGTGAATTCTGATTGGTTTTCTGATTTCATGTGGGAAAAAGTAAGGAAATGTTTGAAGTATTTGCAAAAGGTGAGTTATTTATCAATATTTGTAAACAACTGCAGACGCATTCCCTCACGAAATAGTGTTCATCGTCTGTTTGATTAAATCTTTAATTGATTTTCCCTTCCGTACATAATTCTCCATAAAATTTAACGTATACAACATTAACTGGACAGCCACACTGATAAGCTAACCAATAAATTTTGTATTACTTAATTTGCTTAAAGTGTTCTTTGCAGAATCGATTTGTACATCGTGAAATAAGCCAGATGTGTACAAATAAATTGAATTTTGAAATAATAGAATGTCCCTTGACATAAACACATCAGTTTTCTCACCGAAGTCATATAGCTCACAAAATGGAGCGTCGAAGGGCAGAATGTTTAACTTGCCTTTTTTGGTTGCAACCAGCTTGTTGCACCATTTAACGAACGTCGGGTCATGTGATGATAATACTTAATAAAACTACTTCTAGCATTACAGTGGTAATTGAATACGTGCTGAGGTAATAGATTTTGGCGCGGTTCATATCGTGAATGTGGTGTTTATCCGCCTTTAAAAACAAACTGCAGCTATGGACAGATAGCGTCGATCTGCGGTTTGCATAACAACTTACGTCGATGTTAGCTGCTCGCCGTGTGACTTTAGCATGTGTTTTTCAGAATACAACGGGAGACCACACTTGTGCGTTACATTATCAGGTGCTGCATGATGCTGCCGTCCGGGTAACGGCGCCCCTGGCGCAGTAGATAGTTACAAGCTGGGCTGGGCGTGTGAGTGGGGCTCGTGTCGGGAGACGATTTGAAAATTGATGCAGTAAGTTGGTATTGGCCAGCACGTGGGAGAAACACTTCTAACAGCTACCGTGGCATGAGAAGACTTACCCCATAGCTTGCTTCCAACCCGGCGCAAGTGTCAGGTCTTTTTTATGGAACAGTATTTCCTTATGTCGTTTTGCTAAAGGTTAGTTCACTCGGATCAAATGAACATTCGGTCATCATTTATTTAACAGTGTATATTCGAAAGATTTTTTTTGAATGGAACCCAATAGGATAACTTTTGCAATGAAGACTGGTGGCATGCATGGAAAAGAAAGGTGACTAGGATGGGCTCACACGGACGTGGAACATGGCGGATGTCATATGAACTAGTTCCAGACTTTTTCTAAACGAGTTTGTAATAAAAAACTCTGTATATGAAAACTGAAAATAACAACTAATTCAACTATTTATAAAATTCCAATATGAATAAACTTTTATTTTGGAGTCTCCGCTGTCGATCGTGTGTGCAGTATCTGTGGAGATGTAAAGTTATTTCCTAGAAAGAAATGTGAAGTACCAGAAATCATTCTACAAAAGCTACTTACAACTTGGCCTACATTGCGAAGTAAGTTGACAATATAAACAATAGCTTAGCTAGTTCTAAGTTTGGCGGTTTGAATGTTTTTTCGAAGAGGGGCATTAGTGACACTCGCTATTCGTCGAGCCTAGAGCTATGAGAAGGTTGTGCTAGTAACACATAACATTTCTTATTTCTTCATCTATTCTACATTGCGCCAACTGTCACATTTTTATGCATGGTTCGACTGTCTGTATTAATGTTACATCGGTGGAGGATTGTTGAGTGTTGACTTTGAGCCATAGCAGGCGTCTCAGCTCAAGGTTTCTGGCAGTCAGAGTGTCTGTGGCGCTGACTCCATTGGTCTGGTCCATAATCAATACTTGGCTTGCCTGCATGTTTTACAGAAGAGGAGCATAACTGTCTTTGGAGAGACTGTGGCTTCTGCTCAGTGGAAGGAAATGCAGAGCTTCTCAGACACATGTTCTTTCATTGCTACCACACCAAGTTGAAGCAATGGGGTCTTGCTATACTCAAGGGCCACAGTGACATGGGTGCCTGTTCGGTCGGCCTCCATAACCGCAACATTGTGCCTGAGGTCCAAGAGAACTTCCTTTGTCTTTGGGAGCACTGTGAGGTATGGAAGCAATCCCAAGTGTTACTGTATGTGGCTTGTCAAATCAAGTTTATTGAGGTGTGAAGAATAAGTGGAAGAGTTTTTATTCTATTATATGTATTGTGTTTGGCAGTGCTTTCAAAATAAAGTGCTCAGCTGATAAGCGTATTTGTATTCAGATGTCTATGGATAATCCGGAGTGGTTCTACAGACATGTGGAGATGCATGCCCATTGTCTCGAGGCTAATGAAGAGAATGTGTTGTTCTGTGGCTGGAAAGGTAAGAAACAACTTCAAGGCCCCTCCATTGTCCACAACAATATTTGAAAGCCCTATGCTTTTTCTAGTTATTTGTAATTTAGTGGAGAAGCATTAATGGTAAGGATTAAAAAAAAAATCTTACAATTTCTACCTGATGAAATGTGTTAGAGCTAAGCATAAATATAAAAATGTAAGTTCATTATAATATGACTTTTCCAGATCCAGAGATCACACATTTAAAAATAGGCTACCTTATATATTCACTGGGAACCCCAACTCTTCAACAAAAAAAAAATCTAAAATAAATGATTGTAGCTTTTTAATGTTTTTAAAAATGGCACTCTAGTAGTTTTTGGCATCTGGTCGAGAACCACTTCATTCATTAGATGCAGCAAGTCAGTTAAGAAATAAACACCGAATCATAAAGAATAGAATAATCAGTTATTATACTTCATAATATCCAGACCTTGTGTTAATGCTAAAATTTAATATTTGTCCGTTTTGTCTGTTTTGGACCTTATTTGTATAACCTATAAGAGTGAACTCCATGGTAGAAGATATTAAGCATTGTAGTTATTTGAATATTCCTGAAAGCTTACTTTGCTTGTAATGATTTTGAAAGATCTGCACATTTTTAAAATGTTAACTTTTCCTTATTTCTAGACTGCGAGGCTTCTTTCAAGGGCAGGTTTAAGTTGCGAGAGCACATGCGTAGCCACACACAGGAAAAGCTGGTGGCATGTCCGACCTGTGGAGGAATGTTTGCCAACAACACAAAGTTCTTTGACCACATTCGACGGCAAACCTCCATAGAATGTGAGGGGGTTGTGTTTGAGTTTGTACACATGCAGAAACAACAATAACAGAATCTGAAAACCTTCTGTATTGAACAAATCTGACACTTTCAATTCTTTTGTTGAACGTACCAAAAAAAAAAAGTAGTGTGCGATTAGTATGGCTCATTGCTCCCATTTGTTTGTGTGCGATTGTGTCTGTAGGTCAAAGATTTCAGTGTTCTCACTGCTCTAAGCGTTTTGCCACTGAGAGGCTGCTGAGAGACCACATGAGGAACCATGGTATGGGTCTTTTTGTATGTTGAGTGTCATAATGGTTGTACTTTGTTCTGCTGTATTAAAACCTTTATTTCCTTATGATGTTCTTCTCTCTTCTCTGATCAAAGTCAACCATTATAAATGTCCTCTTTGTGATATGACCTGTCCATCACCATCCTCGCTGAGAAACCACATCAAATTTCGTCATTCCAACGAAAAGCCTTACAGCTGTGACTACTGCGAGTA
Source organism: Sinocyclocheilus anophthalmus (assembly GCA_018155175.1). Taxonomy (NCBI): domain Eukaryota; kingdom Metazoa; phylum Chordata; class Actinopteri; order Cypriniformes; family Cyprinidae; genus Sinocyclocheilus; species Sinocyclocheilus anophthalmus. The sequence continues at coordinate 15,187 of JADLZN010010923.1, forward strand.
CAGGTGAGGTCACTTCATTGCCAAAGACAGTGAGTCATAACCCCTGGATATTTCTAATCTTTTAGTCTGCCATTTCAGACCTGTTTGTCAGAGCATGATCTCTCAGTTTGTTTGTGTTTGTCTGGTTTTCAGCTGTAAAAACCTGATAGATCTGCGGAAGCATTTAGACACGCACAGCAGTGAGCCAGCGTATCGATGTGACTTTGCAGATTGTGACTACTCCACTCGGTCGCTTTACTCAATCAAGAACCACTACAAGCGTGTTCATGAGGTGAGCCAGTCAGAAAATGCCAGCTGCATTCATATCTACATATTAGGAGCCAATAAGAAGACATCAATATAAAATAATGAAATATCTTCTTTTGTGTACCACAGAATAATGTAAGTCAGGTTTGGTAAGACATATAGCAAATTTTACTTTATTTTATTTTTAGACATGAATATGGCAAATAAAAAATTAGGTCAAGCAAATGGTAATATACAGTGGGGCAAAACAGTATTTAGTCAGCCACCAATTGTGCAAGTTCTCCCACTTAAAAAGATGAGAGAGGCCTATAATTTTCATATTAGGTATACCTCAACTATGAGAGACAATGAGAAAAAAAAATCCAGAAAATCACATTTGTAGGATTTTTAAAGAATTAATTGTTAATTTCCTCGGTAAAATAAGTATTTGGTCGCCTTCAAACAAGCAAGATTTCTGGCTCTCATAGACCTGTAACTTCTTCTTTAAGAGGGTCCTCTTTCCTCCACTCGTTACCTGTATTAATGGCATCTGTTTGAACTTGTTATCAGTATAAAAGACACCTGTCCACAACTCCAAACAGTCACACTCCAAACTCCACCCTGGCCAAGACCAAAGAGCTGTCAAAGAACACCATAAACAAAATTGTAGACCTGCACCAGGATGGGAAGACTGAATCTGCAATAGGTAAGCAGGTTCTTGGTGTGAAGAAATCAATTGTGGGAGCAATTATTAGAAAATGGATGTCATACAAGACCACTGATAATCTCCCTGGATCTTGGGCTCCACGCAAGATCTCACCCCGTTGGGGTCAAAATGATCACAAGAACTGTGAGCAAAAATCCCAGAACCACACGTGGGGACCTAGTGAATGACCTGCAGAGGGCTGGGACCAAAGTAACATAGGCTACCATCAGTAACACACTGCGCGTCCAGGGACTCAAATCCTGCAGTGCCATATGTGTCCCCCTGCTTAAGCCAGTACATTTCCAGGCCCGTCTGAAGTTTGCTAGAGCGCATTTGGATGATCCAGAAGAGGATTGGGAGAATGTCATATGGTCAGAGGAAACCAAAATAGAACTTTTTGGTAAAAACTCACTTGTCGTGTTTGGAGGAGAAAGAATGCTGAGTTGCATCCAATAACACCATACCTACTGTGAAGCATGGGGGTTTAAACATCATGCTTTGGGGCTGTTTTTTTGCAAAGGACCAGGACGACTGATCCGTGTAAACGTAAGAATGAATGGGGCCATGTATCGTGAGATTTTGAGTGAAACCTCCTTCCATCAGCAAGGGCATAGAAGATGAAACATGGCTGGGTCTTTCAACATGACAATGATCCCAAACACACCGCCGGGCAACGAAGGAGTGGCTTCGTAAGTAGCATTTCAAGGTCCTGGAGTGGCCTTGCCAGTCTCCAGATCTCAACCCCATATAAAATCTTTGGAGGGAGTTGAAAATCCGTGTTGCCCATCGACAGCCCCAAAACATTACTGCTCTAGAGGAGATCTGCATGGAGGAATGGCCAAAATACCAGCAACAGTGTGTGTGAAAACCTTGTGAAGACTTACAGATAACGTTTGACCTCTGTCATTGCCAACCAAGGGTATATAACAAAGTATTGAGATGAATTATTTTTATTACCACATACTTATTTTCCACCATAATTTGCAATAAATTCTTTAAAAATCCTACAATGTGATTTTTTCTGGATTTTTTTTTTCTCATTTTGTTTCTCATAGTTTAGGTATACCTATGATTAAAATTACAGGTCTCTCTCATCTTTTTTAGTGGGAGAACTTTCACAATTGGTGGCTGTCTAAATACTTTTTTTCCCCACTGTAAGAATTAGTACAATTGGTTACCTTTAGACGTTAATGTTGTTTAAAACAATGTTTCCTGAGTTCAATGTCAACATAAAATTATATTTCTTTTGAGATGTGTGTTTTTTTAGCCTGTAATTGATGCAAGAATTGTTTATCATTACAAGAAATAATGTAATAAGGTCCAAGGTTTGATCTATAAAAATAATTTATCTAATCTAGTGATAATCTCTATTACTGCCAGCAACACAATAAATGTATAAAATAAAAAGGCAGAATACATTGTCTGGAACAGTGTGAGCAATTAAAATAAAACTTAATGTTCGTCAGAAAGTTAATACAATTCTGCATCATTACATTTGCACTCATTTTCAGCTCATAGCTTCAGAATAGCTAAAAACGTTAATGTGTTGTTTTGCATTTAGGGAGATTACACTCCTCGCTATAAGTGTCACGTGTGTGAGCAGTGCTTCACCCGGGGGAACAACCTCACTGCCCATTTACGCAAGAAACATCAGTTCAAATGGCCTTCAGGACACCCAAGATTTAGGTTTGAAGTCTTCCTCTTTGACTTTGCTTTTGTTTTCAGAAAGCACTTGCTAGGTTTGTGTGCAATAAACATTAGATGGTGTATGTGGAAACCTACAATACTGTATTTTTACTATATATATATTTTTTTTATGTTTAAAAATATAGTCAAAAGCAGTAATTTTTGGAATGTGCAGTTTAAAACAACTGTTCTGTTTTACTAATTATTAAATGATTATTAAATGTATTTAATAGATTTTATTTCTCTGAAAAGTGGACTCTTCAGTGTCACATGATCCTTCAAAAAAAAATCTAATATGCTGATACGATTTGCGTTTCTTAATGATTTATTTTATAATTTTATTTTTTTTGTGTGTTGAAACGTTACTACTTTTTGATGAGTACTTAAAAGAACAGAAATTTATCTGAAACAAATCTTTTGTGACATGATAAATATTGTTGGGTCACCTTTTGATCAGGTTAATGTGTCCTTACTGAATAAACATATATTATTTTCTTTCAAAAAAATAAATAATAAATAAAATAAACACGATGAATCAAAACTTTTAAGTAGGTTGACCACCCATAGTTCTAACCATAGTAGATGGCATATTTATTTTGATGTGGGTATCCAGTGGACAGTAAACCTAACCCATCTAACCTGACTATGGTTTTCTCCAATCTTTTTCAGGTATAAAGAGCATGAAGATGGGTTCATGCGCCTGCAGCTGATCCGCTATGAGAGCGTGGAGCTGACAGAGCAGCTGATGCGGGAGCGGCAGGGAGAAGGGGACAGCAGTGAGTCCAGCCAGCAGAACGGTGAAGAACTGGAGGAGACGGGGCCCCTCCGCACCATGAGTGGAAATACAGAGGCAGGAATAAGAAAGGAGGGAGTGGATGTCTGTAGGACACAGGAAAATACAGAAAGTGTGTTCTTGGTGTTGACAGCCGGCACCTCTGCAGAAACAGACTCTACAAGTGAGGGAGCCGTAATGTGTCAGCTACAGGACACTGCCCAACAGTTGGGCATGGAGGTGGTTTAACTGCACCTCTGATTACTGGAACACCCTAAGACTGCCGTGTCAGACAATAAGAAGGTACATTAGGACATTCCAATTAACGCCGTGACAAAAAATACTATGAGACTAACGGGACCAAAACAGGAATAGAGTGTGTGTGAGAATTCTGTCATCATCAAACACTGCACTGAACAAAATCACAAGTTAGCTCTGAGGATGTGCTTAAATGAATAGTTCATTCAGAAAGGAGCTTATTTTCTCACCCTCATGTCTTTCTGACGGATTATTTTGTTTGTCACAAAATGCAAAATGAGATGTCAAACACAGTGTGAGTTGCCTTTTTCTATTCAACAAACATTGATGATAATTTATACTGCCAAGCTCCAAAACAGACAAAAAACACCAAGAAAGTATATTAAATGTAGACTTGTACGTTATAAGTGTTGTAAGTGTTTTTTTTCCCTGTTTGGAAGTTAGTTTCCTTGTAGGGAAAACACAAGCACACACATTCAGGATCTCTTATTGTGTTTCTTGAAAGAAGGACACTGCAGGGTTGGAATAATACGATTTAAAAAATGACGCTATTTTCATTCTGGGCTGAACTATCCCTTTAAATTTGACTGTTTGTGCGTGTGCGTGTGCGCGCAGGGGTTGCGTGCTGTGGAGTGTTGTGTGTGAGTGAGTGAGGAGAGAAGTCATGAGTAACAAGGTTACCTGAAATTGTGGTTAACTGCCTCAGCTGACGTCCTGCGTTAATCTAATCCGTCTTTCCTTTGACAGGTCAGACTTAATGTGTAAGGAGATGGACAGATCTTCTGTGAGAACTCCTTTACATGTAATATTTCTATGTTTTATACAGGTGTGCTTCTGTAAGTTGAATTGAAGTGCTCACTCTGATTTAAACCACCATTCTGTTAATTATATTTTCTACATTTCTATTGAATCATTTCTTGCTGTGGCAAAAGGCGCCATTCCATTCCTACTGTGCTAAGTGTATCAAAGACAGTAACGCTGATACCTCCTACGTTTAAATTATGTTTTTTGGTTGTTTTTTTGAATATAGATCCATTTTGTTATCATACAGCTTTCTTAGGGAACTTTGATTTTTGGCCATTCGTCTTAGTCTGCATAATTCCACATGAGTGAACGGAAGAAGGGGGTGAAGAATTAATTTAGGTCATACTGACTTATATCTAAAATTGACATATTTTGTTTTAACTACACCATTTTCAGATACTATCATACGAACATTGTTGTCCTTGTTTTTTGTGTTTTGTTCTTCTCTACTTTAACTATTTTACTCTTTGTAAACGCAATTATTTCGTTTGGCCATTCCTTCTCAGTCGTCTTTTCCTAGTAAATCTTGCTGTTTTACCATCCATACGAGCACATAAATCATTCCAAATAGAATTACTTTTACATTGTAACTATTGTTTTCACAATACTACTGGTTTTTGATCAAAATAATTCAGCCTTGGGTGGTGAGCCAATCAAAAACTACAAATCTTATGATCAACCCCAAACTTCAATCATTATGGTGCAAATATACTATATATATTGGCCTCTGTGGTGAAAAATGCAAATATCTGTTGTGTTCTTGGGAATAACCCTTGTTCTGTGATCCTGGTGTGACTGTAATGAACAGTACTTGTACGTTCCTGTTTTTTTTGAAGTGGTTCCTCCCCTGTCCAGTGAACGGGAGTCCGCAGGCAGTTGTGATAGGCTGGGCCTTAAGGCAGAAGTTTATGCATCTCTAACTTGGATGGGGGCGGCAGCAGTCAGAGGTCAGTGTTTGAAAGCTTTTCACAGATCTGTGTCGTTACAGTAATTACACGCACTGCAGGTTTCAGGCACACTAGGCACTCTGCTTAGGGAAGTGAATCAGACCAGATTAATCTCTAACATTGTTAAATGTGAGAAATGTGAAATTTACAATCAGAGCAACTGCAAATCAGACTTCCCATGATTTCCCTTTCTCTGTAATCTGTTTCTCTCTGCTCTGGTGATATTAGCTGGTGTGTTAGCCGAATTTAAGAGATTAGTTTGCGTTAAGGGCTTAGTTTAAGCTAAGATGCAACACTTCCCCTTTCTTTCCATCTGTCTCGCTCGGTCTCTCTGCAGGCATAGCCTTTAAAGAATACAGTTCCTAATGAAATTGTTTTTCTACATTATTTACATAATTATGACTTCTACAATATAACAGAACAAGGAATTGCTGATTAGAAAATGAGTGTAAGACATTAAAGAGGAGAACTGAAGGGATATAGACTACTTCTGTATTGGAGAAGAATTCCTGCCATTAAAACGACATGAAACTAGGAGCTCTTCTGCTGCTGCTTCTTCTGGGGTCCTTGCACGGGGTGTTCACTCAAGTGCCTATAACTGCATTTACTGAAAGAACAGCTGTGGAGGAAGGTCTAGGAAGTGGTAAGAGAAGCAATTGATTCATTTATGAATGAACAAAATATCTCAACAAAGCAGCATGATTGCTTTTACAAAATGTTAGAAATATTGAAAATTGGCAAAAGATGCATGAATTTGAGCTCTGAAGACTGCACTGTGTTATTCAGGTCTGTTAGAGGTGGAACAGGAGGATGAACTGGCAGACACTTACTGGTCTGGGACAGCCCCCCTTTGTTTCGGAGGGTGTAAAGGCAGACACAGGGAGCTGAAGATGCAATTGACTTCGAACATTTATTATAAATAAATAAACTACGAACCAAGAATTGTGTGAATTGACATAACTATTTTTAAATTTTAATTGAAAAATTTTGGTGTGAACTATTCCTTTAAAAATTCAAGATTAAGGGTGTTAGTTCACCCAAAACTGGAAAATTCTGTCATTAATTTATCACCTCATGTCTTTTCATCAAACACCCGTACGGACCTTCGTTCATCTTCAGAAGACATATTAAGATATTTTTGATGAAATCGGACAGCTCTCTGACCCTGCATAGACAGCAATAAAACTGAAATGTTCCCAAGTCCAGAAACGTAGCGAGGAGATCGGTGAAATAATCCATGTGACATCAGTGGTTCTTCCACAATTATACGAAGCTACTAGAATACTTTTTGTGCGCAAAAGAAAAAAAAACGACTTTATTCAACAATTCGTCTCCTCCGCGTCACCCTAGCGCCATTTTGGAGAATATCCGCTGGATGTAAACAGCGTATGCTGTTCTGTGTCAGCTGCGTCAGAACAGCATACACTGTTTACATCCAGCAGATATTCTCCAAAATGACACCAGGGTAATGCGGAGGAGACAAATTGTTTTTTTTCTTTTGTATTTGGCGGTGTGGAACCGCCTGATGCACAGGGTTATATTAACTAGATCCTCCTTGTGAATGAGCTACCGTTTCTGACTTGTGAAACATTTTCAGTTGTCATTGCTGTCTATGCAGGGTCAGACAAGCTCTCAGATTCCATCAAAAATATCTTAAATTGTGTTTCTGAAGATGAACGAAGGTCTTACGGTTTTGAAACGACATGAGGGTGAGTAATTAATGACAGAATTTTAATTTTTGGGGGAACTAACCCTTTAAGATTCAGAGATGGACATGCAACCGTTGTTTAGAGTCCATTGGGTTTATGGCCAAGAATGGCCAAGATGGCAAGCAATGCTCCTTTAAAAATCACACAAAGACATTTATTCAGTGTGCCATGACAATCATAAATACATAACAAACAAATAGTCCTTATTCTCAAACGCCAACAAACATTTATATTAATGGCATTAACAGAGATAAACAACAGCTTTGTTTTGTTTTATTTTTGTTTAAGACATTTTTTCCACATGTAAATATAGACCGTACATTCCAAAATCTTTGCAGTGCTTTGATGAGTGGAGACAGAGCTCAGCGCACCCAGTGCTTCAATAGTTCACATCACACACTTCTATTTATAAAAAAATCAAAAACAGCTCTTAGATTCTTTCATATTCTTTTAATAATTCCACAAAGCTAATATGACTACTAAAAAGGCAGGAAATATCAAGCTTGACATTTTGATCTTAGTATTACTCGACTCCGCTGTCTTCTGAAATAATTCAATACTTAACTTTGGATGAGGGGGGGGGGGGGGGGGGGGGGGGGTGGGGGTGTTTTGCTATAGTGCATCATACAAAATGCATAATGCATGTTTCCTTTGCTTAGTGCCTATTTCTAGTGTCGCTCCTTTCCTGGCAAATCACAAATGTGATGTGGTCTGCAGAGGGACTCAAGAGAGGAAGCCAAGAATATGTACATGTAAACATGCAAGCAAACGCATACATAATGCATGAAGCATACACTTCACTAAATGAATCAAAACTGTGACACCAATCACATACGTCTCTGTAGCTCCATCCATGTCCTCCTTCAGCATAGGCAGCCATAAGAGACTAATCTCCAAATGGCAGGACCAATATAGCTACATATATACATGGGCAACACATATTATAAGCCTAAGCTTACTGCACACACTACTTCTTTCAGTCACAGCAGTGAACTAAACATGTGTTACCTTTTCTGACTGGTAGAATGCTGTGTCATTAACCAAGAGTGTTTGTCTGGGAGATATATATGTAGCTGTTTGTCACTGCCCCCAGGGGAAGAATATTCTTACAAACAGCCTCACACGGATGTGAACAAACAGCACCTGTTCACACACAATACATTTAGCATTCTACTGTGCTGCTTTTCTATGTAAACATGCACTAGATGGAGTTGTTCGCACCTCAGGCCTAAAAACGCAGCATTCTTGTGTCTCTCAACTTAATCATGAAAACTCTAAAGTCTAGTTTACAAGAATACAAAGATATTTTATTGGTCATAACTTCTGGAGAGAAACAGCACAGACACTAGACAAAGATTAAACTTTCTATTGTGCATGTGTTCACGCATGCAATCAGATTAAATATACTTTGAAAGGGAATGTGTTCAGTGGTTTGTATACACTAAAACTGGATCAAAACCGAAGTATATGGGCTTTAGAGTCGCATTCTGGAATGAAAAAGAATGAGTGATCTCAAGACTTTTTCTTACTTTTCACAGCATCTTAAAATTGCATCCCTTTTGTGCAAAACACTGAAGAAGCAGCAAAAAAGCAGCACAATAGTAAAATTAGTCCATCTAGCACATGCTTGCATAGAAAAACAACTAACAACCAGTGCTGTGGAATGTAAAACGCATTCTGTGAACCAAGAGGCTGTTCTTACTTCTCTGATGGTCTCTAAGGCAATATGACGTGGGAATTATAGCTAGATTCAGCATGACATATAGAGAGGAGATTGAGTAACTTTTAGAGCTGCGCCTCAGCGAGATGAGACCCATGGCTCACTTTAACAGGTTTATGTATTGAAGTGAGAGGCTTTTCTATGAGATCAGCAGTTAAGATGTCAGATGTGTGGAGTCTTGCTTCTATAGGGAGCCATAAGAGGATTGCTGCAGAATGAAACCAGGATCCCTTTGATAAGTTGTCTTTTTATGTGCACAAAGTCCTAAAGGGCAATTTAAGTTGCACAAAGAAGAACATGTACATCAGTCAACAATACTATGAGTTAATCGTGATATAAATCCTGCTGATATAAATTGCTCTAGAATGAATGGAAGTTCATACGTGTTTTCATATGTGTGTATCTCCTGTACATATGCATTGCTGGGAGCTAACACAACACTGCGTTGGTTTTTAATTGATTTAGTAAACAAATGCAACCAAGTGCTAGACTGTAGTGATGTGTATGTTCAAAGCCTTTATAAATGTATTGTTTTGAATTAGTGTTTTGGTATGTGTAACAATCTGACCAAGTCGTAACTGACATGTAGTTTCAGCTTTCCTGAAAACACTTTCAGTCGTTCTGTATAGCACGCCATTTGCTTTAACCAGCATGATGTCAACAGTGTGCAAAATTCAAATTTTACAACATGGCTGGGTCAGAAATCGCATATTCTCTGAGTAGGCACTTGTTTTAAATAAGTACTTGCTTTGCTACCATTAAAAAATTATGTTATACATTGTATCAATGAAATCTGGACATACTACATCCATCATATGACTTACAACATCAGTTGCGTCACTGTAAAGTGTGGATGCGCAGTTCAGAATGGTACTTTTTGCCTACTGTTTTATGAATACTGTGAATTTGTAAATACTATTCTTTTCACACACTGGTTTCACCTACTATGTAGTAGGGATAGGGAAGTATGCATATTCAGATGCAGCCCATGTCTCGAGATCCTGCATTCTTTGCCATTCTGAGGTGCTGCCCACTAACTGTTCTAGAAGTAACACACAATTAGCCAATTGTAACCATTGCAATCAGTAAGCAGAACGTGCAGGTCAAGGCTACTCTAGTACACAATGTGTTCCACATGCTCACCTCCGCCCTGCAGCCTGGTTACACTGTAACTTCATTAGCCTGTAGCACTGCTGTAAGATCCATTTTACACAGTCTACAGCACTTGTAAATCTCCAGTCTTCACCGGTATTCAATTAAAACTTGTTAAGGGTCAAATGTCACTTTCACAGGCACTACGAGCATGAATGGGAACGGTAACTATTTTGGTCAGTCATGCCTTAAGCCTCTAGCATCTGCGTCAGATTTGATCCTAGTATGTAAGAATGTTGATAAATGGTTCAAGAAACCAACTGTACTGATGACATCTGCAACAAATGGTGATGGCTTAACTATGACAACCAGGGGTCAAGTTGTGCATTATATATCACTGTTCACATTGCTTGGGATTAGGCTTTAAACTTGTCTATGAAGAATATCATATTGTAATGCTATTGCAGTGTTTACACATACTATAACTAAGATCAGCAA
>JADLZN010010924.1:0-150416 GCA_018155175.1 Sinocyclocheilus anophthalmus
TTTTTTTTTTTTTTTTTTTTTTGAGAGAGATGGTGCCGGGGATTTTTAAACAAAATCCATAGATTAAACAGCCCCAAATACTTTATAGTATGAACATTATACAATTAATGAAGGCAGAGTTATATGCAGATACGATATATATTGTGCTTTTGTGATTTTAGCTCAATAATATTTTTTTTTCTTTAATATTTGTATTATTTTAAGGGGATTTTACTAAATATTAAACGTTACTTGTATCAGGTTATTCATTGATATATTTTCAGACATGATTAAAGACTACCATTTACTAAAAGTTGAAATTTAAATGTTGATTTTAAGTGTCAGTTATTATTGCAGTCAAGTCTGGACACAGAGAAAGCATTTTGTTACTTATACTAGCTACAGCGTGATCAGTCACACGAAAGTCATTATAATAAATATTGGCTCAGTGTGACCAGAGCAATATTTACCATGAACAGAGACGTTCTGTGGTCGAGATGTGCATCCTATTCGAAAAAATCTGCATCGCAATCAGCAACTGGTAAATTGAGATTCCAAATAGCTTTACTGGCATGACAAAAAAGGCTTTACAAAGCATTGTCAGCGCTTCGAACCAATGGTGTTGAGCATTATCAAATTTAGAGGTTACAATTCATAGTTTTCAGTCACGTGACTGGCTCGAAGACCTGGAGGACAAAACATCCATAGAACTGCACCACAAGCCTGTCAATTTTCTATCTGTTCCAATCCAAAAGTATTTAGATCACTTGATGACGGACTTTTATAGTTTACCATCTGCTCTCATCAGTGACTCTACGCTAGGCGTACGTAGGACGGGACGAACCACGCAGAGAATGTAATTTGTTTTATTTGTAAACTCTTGGTAGATACATATAATTTCTTGGTGCATACTACTACTACTGTTATTACAATTAAAACAGATCTCTGGGGGCCCCAAAAGTGTGTGGGCCCTTAGAATCATCCTAACTTTCCCCCCCTTAGCGGCGCCCCTGGTTTAGATAATCATAGTTTTAAAAGTACATGTTTACAGCAGGCATCCATATTCCATTCAGTGTGCAGTGGGCTAGTATTCCACTCTCTCTATCTGCGTCACTGTCCTGCTCTTACCCTGCTGTAGAGCAGCGCTCCTTCGCCCTCGCCGCTGCTCATGACGGTGGCCAGCTGCTGGCGGCTGAGAGCCGTGTGCATGGCTGTGTCTCCATCCTCATCCTCTGCGTTTACGTCTGCCCCCTCCGTCACCAGCAGGGCCACTAGAGCCACGTGACCCTGAGTCACAGCCAGCTGCAGCGGCGTCTGATTGCGATTGTTGCGGATGTTGATGTCACAACGACCCTTAACGCCAAAGAGGGCAGAATTACGGAGGTTACAAATACACCGGCGGTCAAACGTTGGACACACTGAATTGAGCTTAAATGTTCTTTTATTTAAAGGCTTCTGTTTATATTTTGGTGGGCAAGAAAGAATAAATTGTGCCAATTGATGATTTCGACTTGTGTTATTGCAGTTTGACTGCATGTTTAAATTATCATCTACATTCTGAAATAGAGAAAAAGCACAGTATTATAAATGGTTAAAAACTTCCTTTCTCTGCTTTAAATACCTACAAAACACTCCCAAAGTAATAAACACATATAAGCCCACCACCCACCAGATGGCAGCACACTCAGTTCATCAAATACTGTATTACACACACTAAATACAAGCAGCACACAGGACAAAAAGTGAGGGTGTGACTGTTGTTTAAGTCATAAATAAAGCTATTATAAGACTCAGGTCATCACATAACAGTGACTTAACAAGCCTGAAAACACACCTGTGGCATTAACACAAAAACAAGATCTTTAATAAAAAGGGTGTTTGTCTGTATACACAGAGTTAATTGAGCAGGAGCACTGGGGGTATTTTTTGTTAAAGCAGACATATTGGTTATTCTCAGCGAAAATCCAAGCCACAATTCCCTTTGTGCAGTAAAAAGACCAGTGGACAATTTCCAATATAAAAAGGAAGTTTAAAGTTTTTTTTAAATCATGTTTCACACACTATAGAACCAGCAATGGTAATAATATACTTACCCCTTACCATGTGAACCGTTAGTCAGGTTGCTAAATGAATATCAAGGTTATACATTTCATTTATTTAGATAATAAGGAAAATGCATTTTGGGCCAGAATAATTTGTGTTCTTTTCATTTTACAGCTGTAGACAAAGGGATCTGATAATAATCAGGGAAAGACTGATAAGAGACATTTTGATAAGAGGCATCGGAACCAACCAGGAAATTGGGAATGGAGCTTTTCTGATATTTGTTTCTATCGCTTCAAATTATAGCCCATCACAATGGATTCATATTAACAACAACCTCAAAAGTTTAATGAAATTGTTTAAAAGAAATGTTGCCCCTTTACAGACATTAGTATTAATGTTTTCAGCTCATTGACTCTGATGGCATGGTAGTGGAGAGAATGAGGTAAGCCCATACTGGCTTTTCAAATGCATTTCGGTTGGTGAGAAAACATAACACTGAATCTATAACTACAACTAGGCTATCTGCACACTATATTATTGTAGCATAGCTCATATACACAACCAGCCGTTGTGCACTGGTGATCTTTTATTTCTACACATACAGTTTAAAGGTTTCAAGTCAGACTTTTTTTTTCTTTTTTGAAAGAAATGCATACTTCTATTCAGCAAGGACACTGAAGGATCTAAGGATCCTCAAATGCAGCGTGTGTGTTTTGCTTCAAGAGAGCAACCATACATTTGTGTTGTTTTACTTTTTTCTTTTACAATCATCATTGTATTATTTCATTTAGTCATATAATAATTTATAATAATCATTTTACCATTTGTATACTGATTTCATTGATTGGTCATTTATATAATGTTATTGTTTTTTAGACTTAAGATTGTTTGGTTTCAAGGAATGTTTGTGGAATGTTTATGTAAATTCAAGTTTTATGGGATGACGTTGTGAAGCAATAATTTTCGATTGCTCTGGTTTGTGGTATAATAACACTTGTTGGATTTTAGTACTGGCAGACAAGACTTGATGTTAATGGGTTTTGGGTATCGACAACCCTGCTGACTATTTGTTCAGACTCCAGACAAAATGGATATTTTCTGACAGGAGCTGGTGTCTGGGGCTGGATGGAGGAAACAACGCATTAACTTGAAGGAAAATGACAGTAACAACATTTATAATGTTAGAAAAATGGAAATTAAAATAAATGTTGTTCTTTTGACACGTTCTATGTCATCCTGAAAATAAATGTATCATGGTTTCCACAAAAATAGTAAGCAGCACAGCTGTTTTCATCATTCTTGTGCATCAAATCAGCATAAAATAATTTCTGAAGAATCACGTGACACTGAATGGCTGCTGAAATCAGATGTGGCATTACATTTTTAAATATATTAAAATAGAAAATAATTGAAATTGTACTAATATTTCACACTACTGTTTTACTGTATTTTGATCAAACAAATGCAGCCTTTGTGAGCATAAGAGAATTCTTCAAAAACATTTAAAAATCTTACCAACCCCAAATATTTAAACGGTGGTAACGCTACCATCTATGAAGTTTTATAGACACACGGTTCCACTGAAACTAGGCTGGCGCCCTCCTCTTACTTGTCTCTGTAGTTTACCCCTGAGCTTCAAGCCTTGAAACAAATTCTCTCATCCTCTGTCAGCGAGTTAATTATAAAATCTAACTTATCATCCTGCCACTTAGACCCTTCCCTCACCCCATTTTAAAAAACTGCTCCCATTTCACATTTGATAAAATGCTCTCTCTTCTGCTTCTGTGCCAATACACCTGAAAACAGATGCTGTCACCCCTATAATTAAGAAACGTGGCTTGGATCCATCCGCACGGAACAATTTCAGATCTATCTCAAATCTTCTTTCTTATCTAAACTGCTTGTCGCTTTACAACTATAATCGCATCTGCTTACTCACAGTCTCTATGACCCTTTTCAGTCTGTTTTTCACACTTTCCACGGCACAGACGCTGGTCTCTTGAGTGATATCAATGACCTTCTTTTAGCTGCTGACTCTTGGTATCCTCATCCTGCTCGATCTTAGCGTTTGAGTTCAGTACATACTCCTCTCTTGACTTTCTTCTAAAGGAAACAGACTTTGCTTTCTCATGGTTTAAACAGTATTCCACTGACAGACTTTGCTTTTCAGTATTTACATGCCTCTTTGTCATATTGTCAGCCATCATGGTCTCAGCTTTCATTGCTCTGCTCATGACTTTCAGATCTGTCCTCCCACTCTGTTCTTTTAATGCCTGCATTGGTGATTTGAAAGCATGGCTGCTCGAATTTTCTCACATTCAACATGGATTGATGTTATGCTGTTTTAGCTCTTCTCTCTTGGTTGGCCTGCAGTACCCGCTGAAATCATTGCAATATGTTCAAACCTCTGCAGCAAAAGTCACCCACACCAAACAATGTGCCCACATCCTTTGTAAATTACATTGGCTACTTTGTATCCATTACAAGATGCTTCTCCTATAACCTTTAAATGTCTCAACGGCCTCTCGCTACATCTGTGGGTTACTTCATCCCTAGATTTCGACTTTCTTTTTGTGGGTGTATCGTAATTTTGTATCATGGCACCAAAACTCTGAATCTCACTCCCATCGAGTCTCCCCAGCATCTCCTCAAATCCCAAATAAAAACTTTTTCACAGTACTGTTTCTCTCTCTCTCGCTCTTGATGTGTAGTTACTCATGTATGTCAGTTGCATCTGTCTCTTAAAATTCCACGCTTTGATGTGACGTGACCTTGAGCTGTGGGAAAGGTGCTTAATAATAAAACGTATTATTGTTTATTATTATTATATGAGACTGAGACTGTCTGAGTGAGACTAATCCATTGCGTCTTTCTATGCTGGTTTTCATAATCTTTGGGCCTAAACAATTGGAGAAAAACAACGGCAACCACTTTACTAATGTGAAATGTAAATATGACATTCTCTATTATGTCAACACCTTGCAGACCCATTTTGCTTTTTCTGTCTTTGTTTTCCCTGAAGACCCTCCTTTCCACAACAATAGCTCAACACAACTCTTCTTTTCCCATCAGGTTTTCATTGATTATCTTGAGGGTTCCCAGCCGGCACATTATACTGTGCATAATGAAATCACAACATCTCTGTGATTAGTTTTTTCCCCCACACACCTGAGGATGGAGCTACACAGGAAAAACATTCATCTACATAAATACACATTGATGATGTGACTATACAAGTATCAAGTTAAAGTAATATGGACTTTAATCATGGTTAGACGGTTTGTTTTCATTGACCTTTAACATAACACTTAGCTTATATGGTA
The DNA here is from genome assembly GCA_018155175.1 of Sinocyclocheilus anophthalmus. Taxonomy (NCBI): domain Eukaryota; kingdom Metazoa; phylum Chordata; class Actinopteri; order Cypriniformes; family Cyprinidae; genus Sinocyclocheilus; species Sinocyclocheilus anophthalmus. Next base: position 5,349 of record JADLZN010010924.1, read on the forward strand.
TGGTATAGCTATACGGCAACATTCTCCTTCACTTTCTCACCTTTTAGAGAAACCTGGAAATATATTATGCATTGCTGGAAATAAAGGGCAGGCTTTAAAGTTACCAATTATATGTAGTTTTTACATCACATGACCTTTGCCTTTTTTTCAAGACTCCTTTCCCCCTACAAGAGATATAACCAGCTGAAGTGCTTCAAAATCTCATTAAACAAACGTTGTTCACCCAAAAATGAAAATGTACTCCCCCACAGGCCATACAGGATGTAGATGAGTTTGTTTCTTGTCAGAACAGATTTGTAGAAATTTAGCATCACATCACTTGCTCACCAGTGGAGCTCTCCAGTGAATGGGTGCCGTCATCATCTACATCTTAGATGGCCTGAGGAATTAAATGTTCAGCAAATTTTCATTTCTGGGTGAACTATCACTTTAAGCAAATTGAATATTGCCAACACTGAGCAACTTATATATAACAACACTGTACCACAGTGGAAAATTGCTGTGTTGCCATATGACAACTCTGTATAGTGCAATTGTACTCATTGGGAATTTATATAGGTAGTATCATCAGATATATTATTGCATTTGTTAATTTATTATTGTATAGAAAGGGCAAGAATGCACAGTCAGCTTTTCCAAGTGACAATAGTGAGAAAGTTCAGAATTAGTTTTTAATGCTTCTAACACTATTGAAGAACGCATTATAATGATGCACTCAATTTTATTTTGTAGGATTTTGAAATAAATATTGATTTAATTCAATGAGAAACTGATCTGAAAAACTTTTGACAAAAGGCAATATTTCCTGTAATATTTTAGCTATTAGAATTGTTTTATGTCCAAAAATAAAATGGGAAAATATTCCACTGTAACAATATAAAGTGTACCATACCAGGATAGAATATACTGTACAGCATCATACATAAACAAATAAATTGTGAAAAGTTTTGGCAGATTCTCTTAAGTTTGACATTTCCCAACAGCACTAGTTGAAACCATAAACAAAATACATATTTCCTTGTGTTCTGTACAAGGTGTTCTGGCTATCAATGCATAAATTATAATTCATATGTATGTTAGATGACAAGCCTATGATGGAAATGATTGACAGGGAGAGGGTCTCAGCACAAGGTAATCCATATTCAAATTACTGGCATTAAGTTCACATTGTGAGAGATAATGTAATTTTACGGCTAATCAGCTAATGGAGCCCAAATCCATTTTCACCTAAATAGGAGATTCACACACACACTCATATTAACTTAATGGCAGTGCAGAGACAAGAGATGAAACTAATGAATGCAAATGCAATTTACAGCAACCTCTCACTCAAACCACCTAAAACACAAGACTAAATTGAAGAGTGGTATGAAGTGTGTTCCCAGCTCATACATAACCCAAATATAGTTATGAAAAAAAAAAAAATTTTCCTTGAAGAAAGGAAGTCTGAATGCCAGCTATTCCTTTTTTTCTTAGCTGTTAGTGTTCTCTAATTATGAGGTAGCTGACTTCCACCCTTGAGGACATCAGCAGAAGCAATTTTTTGTTCCAGTATGAACACACCTCTAATGCACCTGATTCAGTTAATTAATGTAGCTCTTGAGCCAGGTATTATGCTTTTGGTTCTGAATAAGTACACACTGTCAAGTTAACCTTCAAGACAAGAGTTTTGGGCTGGTATCTAGGAATGGAAATACATGCAAGTCATTTTAGGCCTTTGACATTTAATATGGAGAGAAATCTTGAAACATTTACTGGAGGATAAGATGGGGTAAGATGCTCCAGGGCAAGATAACCCTCCAGCCCTATTTTTTCCCCCCTTAACCATATAGACAGCATAAAAGCTCATCTCAACATTTTTGATGAATGCTACATTATTTTAAAATGTGTAATTTCATCTGAAAATCAACATGTGTGTGATTTAGTTTAATAGAAATCTATCACACTGATGTTGGATATTAAAGGTGCAATAGGTGCTTGTCTTCAGAAACATTTTTTGTTATACTAGTTGAAAGTCTCTTCACATCCCGATAGCAAACATTAAGTTAAGTGGTCTAAATTTATTTATCTGTATTTATATATTCTGTGGAAAGCATAGGATCAAGAAATGTTCGTCCAATCAAAACGCTCTGTCTGAGCGTTTTAATTGGCTTTACTACCTGCCTGTCAACATATGTATTTGCATACATCTGCGCACCCGGTTTGCGCAGACAGGATACGTCATCAGTGCGTTCACGCACGCTGTGCAGACTGAACGAGAATGGCAGACAAACATCAACAACCCGATCTTCCTTCCTGGTATTGTAGTAATTTTAAAGATTTCTCACCGGTGAATGACACACGATGTAGCCCAGCGGTTCCCAATTCCAGTCCTCACGCATGTATTTTGCATGTCTCGCTTAGTTAAAACACTCGATTCAGATAACCAGCTCGTTAGAAGAGAGTGCATGAACTGTGTTCCGATTGACATGATCCCTACACAGTGTTCATTGCTCCTACTCCCTGAGCAGGGGAAATCTGTTGAGTGTATTTAAACTTCGGAATTGGGAACCGCTGACGTAGCCTATTGTAGTAATGTTGTCTCTAGTATTCTGGTCTGTGAGCGTAAATGCATTAAGGGGGCGTGGCTTTGGACGGCGATTTCAGGGAGGGTGGGACGTTTGCTTTCAGTGCCATCAGGCTAAAGTTAGCATTTTCCAAGATCTCCTACTGCACCTTTAATGCTCTATTTGTTAACGAGGGACTTGTGGACACATAGATGTTTTATCTTCAAAGTGAAAAACAAAATGAGATCTTTGGGGTAAGCTGACCCCCCTGAATCGCAGAGAAGGCCCCAAGTGGCATGTTGTTACAAGTTTGTTATTTTTAAATTCATTAATTCAAATGTAATTTTAATGTATATTTAAACTTTTTATTAAAGCCTATAGGGTGAGTGAAATCAATTAATTTGAATTAATAGTGTTACTATTATGACATATCTTCATTTAAAATACGGGCAATTAAATATATAAATTAAAAATACCTGTGTAAGTCATAAAATAAATGGAATACAAGGATTCTGTCAGATGGCCTCTTTGAATATTTTTACATTCTGTGCTATGCAACTAATTTAACAAAAGTTTATATTTATTTTCCTTAACACACTGGCTGATGCATCATGATCCTGCATATGATAAATGTACATCTAAATATGTTACAATTTAAAAGTAAATGCACATTGTTCTTAAGGAGGCATCTTTCTCCATCTTACCCTAATGCAAATGCATTTTTATATATATTGACATGTTTTTCATCTACATTTTGAATGTCCAGAATTTTTAAAACAACAGTTTGATCTAGAAACTAGTTATTATGCTGCTTTGCTTGAATACTTAATTCTTCATTCTGGTCACACCATGAATTTACTAATTTCATACAAGAGCAACTGCTGTCTTAGTCATTGATTGTAGTGTGAAAATGACCTTGAATTGTTTTGTATGTTGTAGCGGACTATTTTCTTTAAATGCAGGAAAGATTGGAAAATTTCAGTGCATATCAATATTTAATGTACATATATTTATTTATTTGTTGAGTTAACATTCTGCGGCGTGGTTCAGATCACCCTGTCGAGGTTGCATAAAATCTAGTTCTCCGTCTACGAACCAATTTGAATCAACTGAATTAATATTCATCAAGAGTGGTGACAAATGGCTCAGTAATTCATCCTTATAGCAGAAATAGGACATTTCTGGCTTGAGTCTGATTTTAGCATGTGATTATTAATATGATCAGTTTTAGATTTGATTATTCCAGAAAGTGCTGTGATTAATCTGTGACTAAACTGCTCAATAATAGAGCTAACTTGGACAGTTGAGGCAATGAACAGTCATTTTGGATACTAAAACCATAGTACTAATTAAAAAGAGTCCTGATATTGATGTAATATTGAAAGGACTGGGTTCTACACATAATTTGGCATGATGTAAAATAGATGTAAAAAGTCTGCAGTGATACCATCCTGTTTTATCTGATAAGACCCTTTGGGGTATGTTTTCTCCTCAATAACTCCAGTAGCGAGTGATCAACTAAAAATTGTGTGACTGTGGAGCTAATTAAGCCAAGACAGGGCTACATTTGCATGTCTGACATGAGGAGAAATATGACAGTGTGGTAATAAACAACGTAAAAGTCATTTTTGGCGTCAAATTATTCATGATTAGTCTGCTCTATGCAGATAGCTCTAATCATGCCCTTTAGGTGAGGATAACTCTTGCCAAACATTCACGCAATTTGGTTGATTTGAATTGTAAATTGACAGTCCCAGTTTCTGTGCCCTAAGTCAAACTAAGTGTACAGAAAGGGCATTTCGAGCTTGAATTGCCCCCCTCGGTAGAAATCGCGGTCCGGAGGCACATAGACCAGACCGAAAGGGCACTTTAGCATTGGCAATTAAAGCGGCAGGGGCTCGAACAAGTCTAAAGAAGTACATTCTTGCCAAAAAACTCCTAAAACTTCATTCCGTGACATAAAAACAGTATTATTTATAAAATTATAGTGGATTCTTTTATCACTAGAATATCACACTCCTCTCAGCCAATCAGATTTGAGAACCAGAAAGAAACACACCCAACACCACACACACACACACACACACGTACGTACTTGTACTTGTTTATGCTAAATGGGATTTACAGGATAGTAAAACCTGAAATTTTTTGACATTTCCTGCGGTCCCCACGAAGGAAGAAAATGATTAAAAATAGTAAATTATGTTTATCTGAAAGTGTAACAATGCTAACAGGTTTTCTGTAAGGAGAAGGTTTAGGGTTAGGGGATAAAAAAATATGGTTTGGTCAGTATAAAAGTAATAGAAGTCTATGGAAAGTCCCCACAATTCACAGAAACATATATATAGTACCTGTGTTTGGTAGGATATCAGACCGAATCAGACAATCTAAGATTTGGTCAAACATGGTTGAGGCACGAGGAGTCCAAATTCCACAGAGGCCCAAGACAACAGGATGTCATAAATCAGACCCTAGCCAGTCTGAAGCAAGCCTGACCAACTCTTTCACAGAACAGCTTTCAACATTAAAACAAAAGAACACTTATTGACAATTCCAAGGAGATTGTCAATTTTGGGGGCAAGTTATCAAGAATAATGGTCAAAAGAGATGCACAGCGTGACCGCCACATGGAAACATGCGATAGTGATCACAAGCTCTTCGGATTAACTTTTCCCCCCACCTAGGAGACAAAGAACATACTTTCAGAGATTCCTTACAGACCTCTTAATCTCTGGTCTTCATACATTCACAGAATGGCACGGAAACTGCCTTTCCATGCACCTAAATGACACTAAAAGGACTCGAGCAACTAATCATTGCTATACATATAACCCCATATTATGTATGTAACCCACACGTTTAACCATCATGTCTTAATCATTTATTGTGTATGTATTGTTAATAACTATTGAATAGCTTAAGGGTTCAAATTCATGTTTAGTATGTGTGAGTTTGAGAATTCATGCTCGAAACGTATCTTCCAATCACTTCTTTGTCAAATGTATCATACTCTTATTATAAGAAATCATGTCCAAAACGTATACTCGTACCAGAGCGGGAAAAAACGCAGATCATGTGAATGATGAGATAACAGTTGATTTATGAATGGGGAGGAGGAATATACAACACCCCGAGCAAAGACGACATCTAATTGGTCAAAACCCCATTTGGGGTGTGTTAAACAGCCTGGTTTAAATACTAGAAACACCATCAAACTTTGCTTTTTGTGTCTAGCTTTTAGCTTTTTGTCTCTCTCGCGCTCTTCCTTCTTGCCTTTTCGAGCCTCGTTGTTTTTCTTTTAAATCATGCTTCTTTATTTTTGAGCATGCTCTGGCTTACAAGCCATCTCCTCCAAAACCATGAGGAGAAACGCACCTAGTCTCGTCAAACTTTACTTCTATTTCTATTTCTTTAGTTTATTTTATTTTCCATTGAGAGTTTCATGTTTTGAGTTAAGTTTGCCTAACACCACATCTCCGAAAGAGTGCCGTATAAACTTCAACTGCAGACCACAGCTCCGTGTCGCCAGCCAACTGGCTTCCCAAGACTGAGCTTCCAGCCAATCAGCAACCTCAGGAAACCCCATTTTCTGCAAGGAGGACAACAAAGGGAACACCGGACACAGGAACGCAAGTACCTCCAGATCATAGCTGAACTGGTGCATTTAATATAAATTTTAACCTCATTGAGGAACTCAATGCGAGGGTTAATTAAGTGATTGATGGTTGTTCAGATCTATGCAATTGCACATATTGCTGTAAACTTGGGATTTCACATTTTCATTCTCTTAAACTAATTATTTCCTCACTTTCTCTCTTTCTGCAAACTTGTGTGAATGCATGTGTTAGATTAGTTTATATGTCTTAGATTTATCCAATAAAGCCTTATTTATATTGAAAAGAGAAGTATCTCGTGTTTTGTGCTCACAAGTTAATGTCTTGAACTGCCGACCTTGTTACCGTGCTAATTAATAGTTGTCACTATATTTTGGATATTAATATCCATTGCAGAATTGATGTCATACGGCCCCTTCACTGACTCGCTGGCCATCTCAGTGATCAGCCGTAAACAGTGATTCTGTCCTAATTCCCTTACATATTATTGGTGGAGTTCCCTTTAAAATCTTAAATGATTCCCTTTGAGCTAAATTGACCTGTTTCCCTTACATGTGTGTGTGTGACAAACAAATTTGTTTTACAAGTCTCAATGAGTTTTTCTCTTTCTCTCTTTAGAGGACACAGTTGTAGATATAAACAAGAGTTACTTTGAAGTAAAAGTGTGAATTGAAAGTATCGGTTCAAAGCATTGTTGTCAGTACTTCTGAAAGCCAAGGTTACTCCAGTTCTACATCCACTATGAAGGCTAGGTAATCAAATGCATAGCAGATAATTTAGCAGCAAAATGACCTTTCTCTTGCCTTGATAATTAGGAAGGCAGATAAGGAAATCAAGCCCAGAGCCAGGAGCTCAGAACCATTACTATGCATGAGAAGGGGGCCCACATCACACAAAGGCCTGTCAGAGGTTTGCTTTTGTCTGGAAACAACTTATCAGGGCTCCAAATTTCCTCTCGCTGCATTATCATGTGGCCATTATCATTTATGGGGGGCAACATGACGGTATACCGTGTAACATCTCCTATACTGAGTTATCCAAAAAGCTTCTGCCAGGAGTTTGATATTCAAGAACTGCTTTCATCTATAATGGTGCTGTCCAGGTCTCTTACAACCACTTTTGTTGAGCTCACTCTCAAGCTTATTATTTATTTAGAATATAAGTAGATAATGAATGCCGTTGGTCTTAAATGAAAAGAGACACTCTTGCATATTTATGTACGAAACTATTACATTTCTGGCTTATTGCCACTGAAGGTGCTCATGGAGCTTAACTCCATCTAAACTTGTATGCTAACACACTTTGATTTTTGCTTCATCTTCCAGTGACAGGTCAGATGCATTATTCTTTGAGTGTTACATTCATTAAACCGCACACACACACACACGTGCGCATTGTCCTTCAAAAGTTTGGAAACCTTATACGCCAAGTGGAGTTTTGGACACCATCAGCATAAATCGTTATCATGCAGAATTTGCATTGATAAGTAACAACACAAACTATGAAGACATTTTATTAAATAGCAAAAATTCAGAACATAATAACAACGCTACATTTATTTACCAGGTAAACTGTATTGGTGTAATAACCTCAATTGGCAATCAGTCAGTAAAGGTGTGCTGGCCCATTGATCTTCATAAAAGAAACCTGGAGCAAGTTTAAGTGCAGCTGCCAAAGAGTCATATCATCATTGCCAATGTTCAGTAGTAATTTTATGTTACTTTAATGCATTTACACCAATAAATTATTAGGATTTATGATGGTATTATCCAAAATCTTACTTTAAAAACCTAACCTATAACCAAAGATAAATATGAACATTTGTCCAATAAATTCAAGGTATTTATACTTCTATGCAGTTCTTCATAAAGCTATTTATTGTATTTTTAAGGAGTTTATAAAGAAGTAATTGAAAAGGATGTCAAATCGCTCAGTCTTTGTAAATTAATTGATTGTGCTAAGCATATTTACTTGTTCAAAATAATTGTTATTCCATTTCTCATCACCACACATTCAAGCATTTTAATTCAAAAAGTATATATAATCAGTCTCACAACTGTGGCAAAATGGCTTGTATATAATGTCCCATTCTGTGCAATTTAGTGGAAGTACAATAGAATGTGTTACAACCCTCCCAGCCTGGTCAACCATGATATTTCTTTCTTTACTTTTTTAAATATGCAAATGAAAAGCTTGTGTCGATGTTAGATATTAAATTAAACAAGAGAACCGACTGACACCAGTTCTGTCATTTAATATTTGTTAATATCAACACAATTAAGCAATAGGTTAAAAGTGCTACACTGTGAATATAGTCATTGCTAAAGGACATTTTTACTTTTATTGTTTTATTGCTTCTATAAAATAAAATATCAAAAACAGTAAGTACTCAATTTGTCATTAATCTTCAAAAATGAATAGGCTAAAGAAAATGAATTAAGTGGCTTTACAGAACAAAGCCTTTCCTCCCTAGTGGTTATATTGGTAAATCACAGTGTTTTCTGCAAATAGATATGCTGATCGTCTGATGATGTCTATTTCACTGCATGCAGCATATTGTGTAACTAATTACAGATTTGACTGAAGTGTTTTCTAGAAACTTTCGTTAACATCGTGCCAAATTCGGAGCCATATGCAAACAACCAACCTTCCAACACAAACGCTTACTTTATCTGCAGTTCCTGAGTCACCCATCCATCTGCCTTTTAGCCTCCATCTCCGGCTGTTCTGTTCTACCCTTTTCACGCAATACACTCATCACTTCATTTTGATCTGAACACAGTCTCACTCTCTCTCTCCCTCCAAGCCGAGTAACGGTCAGAAATACAATCATTTTAACAAGACCGTAGTAAATTTTTACATCTACCACTGTTATGTGTGAGTGCCATTATGTAAGAATGGTTATGCGCCTCAATCTGTATCCTGTGTCATTTTGAGAGTGAATGTGGGTGCAGTTTGTGAAGTTATATTGCATGGCCTGTGAGTGAGATGAAAATTATGTTTCTATGGCAACAAGTGCAGTATTGTTAGGAGGTCAGAGACAAACACAAGGAGGATACAGATTAGGGCATTAAAAAGAGAATAACAAAAAGGCAGCTTTGCTTAGGAAGTATTAATGCCTCATAATGAAATGTTTCTATTACTTATTCAAATTAATTTCATTCTGTGTTTGTCTGGCAAATAAAACAAATGTTTGTCTACCTGTTTGACTATCACAGTCTTTAGAGCTCAGTCTTGATTTTTTTGCTCTCAACTGATTGTTTTCCTTTGTCTTATGAACAAGTTGACACGTTTATAAAAAAAGATTGCTAGCAATTGGTAGGGACCAATTCTCACTATTAACTAGTTGCTTATTAGCATGCCTATCATTAACATTTTAGCTGTTTACTAGTACTAATAAAGCATATTGTGCATACATGGCTACATTTTACCTCCCTAATCCTACCCAATACCTAAACTTAACATCTATTAATAAGCAGCAAATTAAGAAGTTTATTGAGGCAAAAATCATAGTTAATGGTTTGTTAATGGCAAGAATTAGACCTTAAAATAAAGTGTGACCAAAAGATTTATGTAATAATCACTGTCCCAAATCACACTATAAAAAATATTTTTAGTATGTTTTGAAAACTCCTCAGAAATTAAATCTGATCTGCGTCAAATGTAGGTGGAAAAATATTATCCTATTGCGCTACAGCATGTAGTTTGATTAAAGCCAATGAGCCTGTAAGTGGTAGTTGCACAAAACTGTCACCACCGTGCCCTGGCTGATTGATACGGGGCCACAGAAATCATCACATATCTTGCTATCACACATATGTCTATCTCTGCACTACTGTCCATGCAGAGCTGCAATCATTAAGAGTGCCCACCGGCACCCTTATTCTAGAACCCAATGGAGGCTGTGCAGGGTACATCAATATCAATACTGAGCAATGGCAATAACAAAAGCTCTTTTGACACCAGCATTAGTCTTCCAAATCACCCCTTCTGCCTCTCAGCATAAGGCTGTAATGTTTGTGATTTCTCTCGACAGCACAATTTAACACCCACAGTTCAGGCAAGGCCATCGCCTTGGGCCCTAAATGTGGTTGACCGATCTCACTGAACTATTAAAACCCAGCGAAAAGGAGTGAATATGAATTTGATTTAAAATAAATGTCTTGGCAACATAGGAAAGAATCTAAGGGGGATTTACATGACCACTAATGAGCTGATGTGATGGGAAATATATACAGAAAGAGGGGCGTAATTAATCAAAGAGGAAAGTGTTGCTATGATGTTCTTGTTGATGATGTGTATAGTAGGATTTTGTTAATTTACCCCAAAATGATTTCAACTTCAGGACTGATCCCAAATGTCAGTCTCTTTTTGCTGAGGTAGTTAAAACCCAAATGGTCGAAGTTTTAATTGGACTGAAACCTGTACCTCATCCAAATTTCAATGGAGACTAATATGCTGAGTTGGGTTTTCAGACTATATTACTTTTTACCAGGGACATGCTCATTGGGACAACTGCTTATTTACTCAAGTATCTTTGTTGCTTTCTAAACAAGGCCATTTCATGATCCTGCTTCTCTATTTATTATGGTTCTCCCAGTTGGCAAAAAGGTTGGGCCTAATTGATCTCATTGGAGCACGAGGTCCTGCTTCCTCTTTGTTGTAAAAAGCAGAGAAAAAAGCATTAAGGCTTACAAGCTTTTATAGGATTAAGCATCATAAGCTTTTACCTCTGGTGCTCATATTAAATAGTATTGAACAGTTAAAAGACAGATATTTTAGAGGATTACACGAAGGAAACAGTTAATGTCCATGTTATTCTCTGTATGGTTGCTTAGCTAGCTGTAGCTAATTGCTTTATATTTGTTTTCTGCCCAGAACTCAAGTAAGACATTTTGTCTTTATCTTGGAACCACAATTACAGAATATGCTTGCTACAACTACAGCAAGTTCGCTTCTTTGTCTTATAGGATCTTTAGGCTTAAATGAATTGCAATATATACAATTCATTCTTTCATGGAGCTAACTAAAAACTGAAACTGTTCCAGACTGAATTGCAATAATGCTTTATATGTGGCTTTGTGAACCCTATAAAACAAAAATCTTACCGTAGAATCCATTATTTCATACCACTGTTGCTGCAGTTACTGCATTGTGGAGAATGAATTTAGTAGTTTTTACAGAAACAAAAACTACAGTAACTATTGTAGTTATGTAAAGATAGTTAGTATGCTTTACTTGCCAATATTCCTACATTCCTAAGAGATATTACATGGCAAAAATATGACTCAAACCTTTGTAGTGAACTCTGTAAAAACTTCATGAAATGTCAGTCAGCTTGATTTGCGATCAGCTCCATTTTCCATCTCAGTTCTTTGCATGGTCAAGATCTGTGTATGTCCTCAGCTCCAGGTTTCATCAGGCTGGTAACAGGCAGAAGAGTGCATGGCAGCTACAGTAATACCCTTGGGCTTTCTCTGCTCATCTCAGGGCACTATTGCTGTCTCTCCCAGCGCTCACCGTGCACAATTACATTAAACTGTCACATCTTCAAGGAAAAAGACCCACATCTTCACTGGCACCGTACTAAGCGACAGCATATAAACTGTAGTTGTTCAGTTTTACCATTAGCATAAAATAAAATAAAGGTCACTTGTTTTGAAAGCATCGTTTTTGCATCACTTGCCATCTTACAAACCTCAGCCCTTCAGCCTTGTTACTCCCTGTTATTAGAAACTTAGGGATATGATTCTGCAGCTGGTGGAAGCACACCCAGCTCAATAAATAGGACTTTTACAAAATGGAGAGAGAGACATCTACAGTTTGTGTAGCGGACCATGCTGATCTCATTCATATTGAAAGGTATTCATGTGTAAAGTGTATACATGTAATGCAACGACAACATCTTGAACCCTTTTACACATGTACAGCTTTAGAAATGTACAAATCGTTTCTGATCTCCTGAGGATTTGAAATCGGAATTGAACTGGAACCACTGTGGAGGTTATGGTGATGTGATTCACTCATTTACTGATGTGTGTGTATATGTGTACTGTCACAATAGTTCAGCTAGTCTGTATAAATTGCAGAATGAAACTCTAACGATGTCAAATTAGGCAGATGGATTAACTGTGTTAAATAAATGTGATGCTGTTAAACATATTTAAATATTTAAAATCATGTTGAGCAGACAGATGCCAAGGTGACAAGCAGCAGCTGGAATCTATTATTTTGTCCCTCAAAGTGAATATATGACCTATCAGCTGGAAATGCTCTTCACGTGTTGTCTGTTACAGAGGAACAGTCTCTTACGGTCATTTCTGCCATACAAAATCTTGAAGTAGTGACAGTTGGTTGTTACAGCAAGAGCTGTTATTTACCATCCTTGAGTCTTGGAAACGTACTAATGTCATGTGGAGCATGAATTAAGTGTCAGTATCAAGTGAAACTATTTTTCTTGTAATGAAATGAGTTGTCTTTAGTCAGTGGCAAACAGATTGAGTTGATGAAATGCTTAGCTATATTTGGGCATCAGAGCCTGACAATATGTTTGCCTGAGGATTGCTGCTGTTCGAGCTTTTGACATTTGCTGTCTGAAAGGCACTGAAATACTGATTGTATCTGTGGAGAGGCAGGGTTTTCATGTTTTTCAAACCATCTTCCAAGATTTAAAAGTACCTAACAGGGCCTGCTTTAGTATTTGTTTGACAATAAAATTTCATTTAGTATCATAGTCATGTGTAATAAATCATTAAATTACATAAGACATCGTCTCAGAAGGTTACAATTGCCAGTGTCACATTTAGGGCCAAATCGACATGATTGTATGTAACTTCAAGTCTTATGAGTTTAATTTGTAAAGTACAACTGACTAATCCCATAAAACACTTGGACATTCAAAAAAAGTCAAATAATTGTCATTGTATGAGTCACTACAGCACGATTCATATCAACACTCTAGTATAAATTTTGAAGTGTAACCATTTTCCTAATCACATCTCCTCCTCACAGAGGAGTTATTGGATAAGCACTGAATATCTTGTTTTACTCAGCCTTTGTGACATCCAAAGATATTGGTCTGTGCATTGGAGTGGCACTCAAATATTACAGTTCTAGAGTAAACCGAATTCGAATGTCTACAGATACTGCATGTGTTGTTTATTCTAATGCAAATTAGCATGAAAAGCATGACAATGAAGTTAATTACAGACAGGGAAACAGTCCAGTGGTTGTATTCAGTTCCAAACAATTCCAAGATAATTGTTTTATCATACTGATTCCCCTCATAATTTCCAACCCCATTCATTTCATCCAGTAGAGGATTTAATTTAATACTGTGTTTTCCATTTCTACATACACAACATTTTATGGCCAATTCAGACTTCACATTCACATGTTTGCACATATTATAATGTCTTATAGAAGCCTGTTTCTGCCAGGTAATTGCAACTTTTTATCTTTTAAATATTTATCCATCTATCCGGTAGTGCCTAATGGCCTGTTTGACTTTGCACAAAATCTGCCATAAGTTAAATCTTTTGACTAAAATGTTTATTAGTTTCAGTGACATTTATTCCTTCATTCTAATTCAGTTTTTTATTTTAATTTTACTCAACAAACTCTCCGTTTAGTCGGTTTTTGGGAAGATTACAACTTTGGCGTTAAACATATTTTTTCAGAAATGCAAACAATTAAAGATTTAAATTTAAACTTTATCTTGTTGGTTTTATGTTGTTTAAGTTATCTTTAAGACAAGAAATGCGACTGTTTGTAAAAGGAAATGGGATTATTAAATTATGGGAAATGGGATTATTAAAAGAGGTAAACTATCTGTAAAATTTCACGTGGGTTTGAATCAGATTAAATCAGATGGACAGTTTACACCCAGATTTTGTATCTTACTCACTGACTCGGATCAACTTACCCCTAACCTGGGGCAAATTGAGCCACGGAAACACTTTTTTAAAATAAGAATATTCTTAGAACCCTTTGTCAGATACACTCTGATCATTTAAAATGATAGGAGACATCCTGAAATCACTTTAGATACTTTCATTGTACTTCTGCCTCATTTCCCCTTATCTTGAGGACCACATCAATAAAAAATGGCTCATCTTACCCCACTCTCTCCAATACACATTACATTTTCCTCAGAATTCTGAGTGTGTACATATAACATTTCCGTTTGTTTTTGTTTTGTTTCTGCCATGGAATAATAATAAAAAAAAGGTAACTGTGGCTTTTTATATCACAATTCAGACTTTTCCTCTCAGATTGGCAAGTTTATACCAGGCAATTCTGAGTTTCCATCTTTATAAACTCATAATTATGAGAAAAAAGTCAGGATTGTGAGATTAAAAGTCACATTAAAAATTTTTTTAACCCTTGGCAGAAACCATCTTCCATAGTCTCTAGCCTTTCAAAGCACAAATAACTTTATTTGTATATGAGAGCAATTCTGGCAGCTGATATAAAAGTGAACTGTTCTTTCCTTCCCAAACTGCATAGTCTTATTGATGACGGAAGACCTAGGTGCTGTTTATCATCTTGTGACCTGGATTTTCTGCTGAGTAAGACCCACCCAGCACTCCACTGATCATATGTAATAGTACTCTTTCCCTTCTTCTATACGCTAATATAGAAAAGTGACATTTGTACACATAAACACTGCACAATGAATACAACATCTCCCTATTTGATTCATGTCCTGTTTAATTAATTCCCGTTTATTTCACCCCTAAAGAAAATAAGCACTATGCATATTATGCTGGCATAAAATAATGCAGGGTCCTATCAGGCTGGTAAGTGATACATGTCCATTCTCTGTTTTTCATAACTGGATTATGAATCATCATGACACCTACAATGGAGCATCGTCTTTGCTTGTTCATTTGTTTTGCTCTGGTACATATTTCATATAAATGGAGAGTGATGAGAGTGCAGAATTTCACAATTGAGATATCCATTTCAAATGACAACACTGCACGCTCTGAAGGGCCCTTTAATTTTTCTCTAGCCTCTGCAAACCAGTGAAGGGAGAAAATACTAAAGAATTCAGCAGAGGCCCCAGGTCAGTGTGTTGCAGCAGCACAGTTTGCAGGCACATGGTTGACCCACCTTCAAAAGGAGCTGTCAGGCTATTGCTGGCATACACCGTGAGCGACTAGCTGTTACACTCCTCAGTGATAATATTTCATGAGCCAAGGATCATAAACAACTGTAAGCTTCTGTCAAGCAACCAAGGTAAACATAACTTTTCTCAGTTCTGAATGGTTTAGAGTTGCCATCAACAGATATACAGCTTGACAGTTTCACATTAGAAGCGATTGGACTTTAAAATTATTCTGAAGCATTATTAAATCACTATTTTGTTCATCATCTTTGAGAGCAAAGGTGTTTCAAATATTAAATCCCTTTATGTTAATCTTTTATAGGAATGATTGATAGAATGATAATAAGTTAATTTGTTAATATTTTTTATTAACTCTTTCAGACATTTTGAGGCGTCGAGATTCTTTGTGGCTTTTAAAAGACAATTGATAATTATGGAAACCCATTTCTGCCGCGGAATAAAAAATACAAAATAAAAAAGGTAATTGCGACTTTTTATCTCACATTTAAAAAAAATATTTGCAATTATAAGTTTATATCCCTCAATTCTCAGTTTTTCTCACAATTCTGAGAAAAAAGAATTGCAAGAATTTCGTGTTGTGAAATGTAAACTTGCGATTCTGAGGAAAAAGTCTGAATTGTGAGATATAAACTTGCAATAGAGAGAAAAAGGTCAGAAATGTGAGATAAAAAGTTGAAGGTAGCTGAACTGTGAGATGCAAACTACAGAGTAAAAATGTCAGACTTGCGAAAAATAAACGGAGAAATGTGAGATGTAAACTAGAAATTGCAAAAACTGTGAGATGTAAACTAGAAATTGGAAGAAATTCTGCAATTCTGACTTTTTTTCTTCTTTCTTTTTTTTATTCAGTGGCAGAAACAAGCTTCCTAGATAACGATAAAGTAATTAATTTAGGGCTCTCCCAACGGGCTCTCTTTTCCTGGACTCTATGAATAGACGTCACTTTAATATTCTTTTTTTTTTCTGAAGCTATTTTTTTCTCTCACAAACATCTCTTTCAAAAGAAATGAAAGCGCCAGTGACACCTCTTGACATGTCCCAGATATCTTTGCCTGACAGGCAGTGTGTGGCTCTGCAAGCGACTCACTCCCCAGCGTTGACAATACTGTCTAAAACTGCCGCGTCCATATGTCCATTGAGCCCACTGCGAAACGAGGCCTGAGTGGCTTGGCTCGCAATGTGGATGTTCACACATTAATGCCAAAAACTCTTGAGAGGTTGTTGAGGGATATTGTGATGGGGGCAAAGGATTCAAAAGGAGAAAATGGCTGAATGTATTTAAAGGAGCCATTTCCAGAGCTCTTTTGACATGACCTGCTCGATTGGCTGTCATGTTGAGACTGTTTTTGCGTTTTTTGTTTTTGTTTTTGGACAGCCCACCAAGCCACTGGCAGATCTAGGTCTCTTCTAGTGTGCATGAAATTGCTGCCAATTCTGTTTTTTTTTACACAAAATTGGGCACCATTTGAGCCACATCAGCTAAGTCTGTTGATGTTAGAAGATGCCGTATGTTACAGGGCCGTTGGGCAGCTGTATCTACTGAAAATCACCAATCACATGGCGTATCTAGATACGTATTAAAATGTTGGCTATGTGTGAAACCCGGAGTTTTCTATTTGAACATATTTTAAAATGTAATTTATTCCCTGTGATGGCAAAGCTGAATTTTCAAAAGCCATTACTCCAGTCTTCAGAAAACAGAAATCATTCTGATATGCTGATTTGTGCTCAAGAAACATTCATTATGATGTTAACAACTGTTGTGTGGTTAATGTTTTCTGTGAAAACTCCATTACATGAGAATCTTTTTTTGTTTTTGTTAAAAGAAAGAAAATGGAAAACACTTTTATAAGGCAAGGTGCACAAAGACAGTTACTTACAAAAGATTTAATATTTTCAAATAAATGATTCAAACTTCACTCACCAGGACAATCCTGTACAAAAAAAAAAAAAAAATAAAAAAATCAGCTATGCCATTATTATAGTATAAATTCATTGTAAAATATATTCAAAGAGAAAACGGTTATTTTAAATTGTATTAATATTTCACAATATTAGTGTTTTTAAAATATCCACCCTTTTAAGCAGTTCCGTACACAGTAAGAAATAAATCTGAGTGCCCCCTGAGGACCCCATGGAAACTACTGGTAGATAGTAAAAATTTCTTGCACAGGACATTATCTGTAGGGGACATTTCCTTTAACCCTAAAAAACAATGCATCATTCAAAATACGGTAAAAACACCCTATCAGAAATATTACAGAACATTCCTTCATATTAGCACAGCACATTGTGACCTATTTTTATGGATTTCCTTTTCTAACTAACAAGCAGTAATATGACAAATCTCTGCTGGTGTATCTAGCAGCATCTGACACATTGCAAACATCTAATTATGTTGTAGCATCACTCACTCATTACTGTTTGATCATCACATGTCCACTACTGAAGTGGATTGCAGCTTTGTCAATTGACTGCCATCACCGACTGCTGTGTAGCAAATTAGATGAACTGTTTAAAGGCAGAGTTTGCCTAAAAGATGCATGCTTAGTAAATCAAAAAGAGATAAAAACACAGCAGAGAGTGAATAATGTGTAAGGTAACCATTAAACAGAGATAAATATGACAGGTGATACTGTTCCTCACTTTAAAAAAATGCTGCTAAAACTAATGCAGCATTATCTTGTCACAACTTAATTTCATTGTGTGCAGTGAGAAAGTGAATGTGTGAAATAAATGTTTACTTAATATATTTGTGCTGAGACTACATGAATAATTTAGCTGGCACTAACTGAATCTGAGCAGGGTATTTCCAGTTCCCAGCATGCTTTGCCCGAGACTGGATGG
Organism: Sinocyclocheilus anophthalmus; assembly: GCA_018155175.1. NCBI lineage: Eukaryota > Metazoa > Chordata > Actinopteri > Cypriniformes > Cyprinidae > Sinocyclocheilus > Sinocyclocheilus anophthalmus. The sequence goes on from JADLZN010010924.1 coordinate 23,489, forward strand.
GGTAAATGTGTGAAATAATTGTATTTGTTTGTAAGCAAGTTGTAAAAGGGCAAACTCTGTTAGTATTTAAAGTCAGCATGTGTGATTGTCTTTTCTTTCCTACTGTGCATATATACAAGTGAAACAAGAACAAGACAAATGTAGGGAGCGGGACTCAGGAGTTAGATTTTTGTTAGCTGCGATCTCGTGTGAGTGACAGGTTGCTGGAGGGGATGGATTATTGAACCGCTTTTGCTCTGAGAAATGATGTCTCTGTGCTGATGTTAATGTTAATGAAGATGATGTTTTGATTAAAGATTATGAAGGTGCATGAATTAAAAAAAAATAATGATGTGCATGGATAGATCATTTAAAATAAAAGTTAATTTCATGGAGCCTCGTTTGAGAGTGGCTACATAAAGACTGTACCTTATAATAATTTACTCAGTGAGCAATTACTGTGCAATTGCAAGTGAAATAGCTTCTTTTTTTCTAGCAAACGTAAAGATAATTGAGTTACTTTAGCGTTTCTTATTTTATTGGACTCATTTCAGTTAGTAAGTTTGTGCTATACACAATCATTTAATTTACATGGCAATTTCATGTAATGAAAACTTTTTTTTTCAGCAAGTGGAACCACTGTCCACAATTGAATTCAGTTCATCCAAAGACTAATTTGCCATTGCTTCTGTGAAAAACGAAAGAGATTAAGCCACTGTGCAGGTGTACAAGTGCTCTCTACTAGTACTAAACTCGCTTGGTAAAGCAGAACAATCACCCACTCAGTGAGTAGTGACCAAATTTAACAGCTTTGAAGGAAATCAAAGATTATAAAAAAAAAAAAAAAAAACAGATGACAGTCTGTCTGCACAGCACAGTGCATCATTTCAGTGTACCTTTTTTGTCTGCAGTAATAAAGCAAAAATATATTGGTTGAGATGACTGAATTTATGCTGCATGGGGAATCCAAAAAGTACTGTAAGCTATATTTTATGTAGATTAAAGGGATAGTTCACCTAAAAATGAAAATTCTGTCATAACTTACTCACCCTACACCTGTTGCAATTTTCTTTCTTCAGCTAAAGACAAAAGAAAATATTTTTGAAGAATGTTGGTAACCAAAATATAAGCAGGTAGCTATTGATCCCATACGTATTAAAAAAAAAACTATATGGACGTGTTGGTACAAACATTCTTCAAAACATCCTCTCATACGAGTGAGTAAATGATGACATCATTTTCATTTTTTTGGGTGATCTACAGTGGTGGCCAAAATTATTAGAACACTAGTATTATCACCAGCAAAAAGTGGTTTTAAGTCAGTTATTTCTATCTTTTGCTATAGTGTGTCAGTAGGAAACATCAGTTTACATTTTGATGCATTCATTTTGCCAATAATTGTAATAATCCAGTGAGATTTTTGTCTGACAGCAGCCAGTGCTCCACACAGAGATCTGATCTCACCATCATCCAGTCTGTCTGGAGTGACATGAAGAAACAGAACAAACTGAGACAGACTAAATCCAGAAGAACTGTAGCAACGTCTCCAAGGTGCTTCAAAAGGTCTATCTGACACACTACAGCAAAAGAAATAACTAGCTTAAAACCATTTTTTAGCTGGTGAAAATCTAGTGTTCTAATCATTTTGGCCACCACTGTATCCCTTAAAGAAAATGGACACTTCTTCTTCCAAACGTGCATGTTGACAATATTTTGAGACTGCTTGTTGTTTATTCTTGTTCATTAGCATTTGATGAATGATATGCACTCTTAATTATTTCTCATAGGGTGCAAGCAACCTTGTTTTATATTTCATCCAACAGAAAAGGGTTGGTCAAGGCTGTTGGTCTGAATATCATAATGATTGCCATGCACTGTGGGAGTAAGCACACTTCTATAAAAGGCTGAAGCCAACAAACGACTGCCTGGGGCTTGAGAATTTTCACTCTGTAAAATGGCCTTTTTCTCAGATCTCAGAGGGCGTTTGTATGTTCTCTTTTTGTAACATGTAGCCTCAGGCGAGTTGAACTGTGAACCCAAGATATTTAAGATCTTTTAACATGGAATTGGAAGCAGCTTAGATGTCAGCGATATTGAGCATTATTGGTTCTTTGGTGTCATGAGACAGGTGAATGAGATATGACAGCTACTGTGGAGGGGTGGATTTTTTCGTTTCTATTTATGTTGTCATTCATTATGAGTCACAACATCAGTGTAAATGGCAGTAGCAGGTGCCAGAATCTCAGCAGTGTAAAAATACTGTTTGCACAGAGATTAATGACATGCAGTGCGTAATATCAGCCTCGCCCTGTACTCCACGAACAAGCTGGTGACAAATGCTCAGAGCACAAACCTCCATTACTCATTCCAGTATCACATGTCCATCTCTTCCACAGTAAGAGATGTCACTGTGACAGCGCGACCATTGTGTCTGTCTCAGATGCCTCTCTTTGAACCGCCAAATCTTAGTGCTGAGGTGGATCTGTCCCACTCCTCTTTTGTTCAAATTGGATTTCTTCCCCCACTTTGTTCCTATTTAAGCTACAGTGGTTGATGTCAGATCTCAGGCCTGCCGTTGAAATAAATTCCTTGTCAGCGAAGCTTTTACACACTGCCATTTGCGAGGATTTACGACGGAAGCTGTTTTGTTGCATGATACATACATTTCTGTTCTGTAGCAGGGCATTTAGTGCTTAAGGAGTTCTGCAATTTTGTCCTCTTGCAAATTATGTGTAGCGCATGTATTTGGCTCCTCGTTTGCAACTGTCACATGGAGACTGGATTTCTCATAGAATAGAATTTATTTTAAGCAATTGCGCTGTTATTTTGACTTGGAAGTTTGATATTGTTTTTATATAAAAGTTAAACTAACAAGATATATTTAATAACTTTAATTTTACACTGGCAACACTAGCTATGTTTCCATCCAAAGCTGTGAATTTAACTTATGCACATATCGTATTAAACATTTGTAAATAAAGCATAATTTCCATCCAGTGAGTTGAAGAGAACAAAATGAACGCGGTCATGTTGTCTTATGTTCTGATGTCTGTAACTCAATCGTGTGAGGTAGTTATACCAAATAATTTTGATGGCAGACCTTGGCTCAGGCATTTCTTAATGATTTAAACAACATTTTATATTTAAGGTCAATCCGTTAGTCCAGTTATACAGTCACATAATCAGTTGAAGCAAAATCATGTGAGGAATTTATGTCTTAAATGTGTTTCCATCGCAGTGTATGTGCATGTCTTTTTATTGGATAAAAAAGTTATGCGACTTAATTGAGCGCATACGTTTTTAATGCACATCTTAAAAATGTATGCACATCTTGCCATTTCTATCCAACGTTTTTTATGCGATATTACAAAAAAAAAATCCAAAAATAGCCACAGTGTTGCCATTTACTTGCTCTAGATAAAAAAAAATTAAATCACATGCTTGAAACATTTGCTTTGTTATTAGATTAATTGATAGATTATTAGACAGATTACTTATTAGATAGTATATTAATATGATAATAGATATATCAACATACTTTCAAGATATCTGCAAATCTTCATTTTTATCTGCATTTGTTTATCTATATAAATGTGCAGATATACTGAAAGTATTTTAGTGACTGATTGTTAGCATTACAGTCCATGTGAAACAGATCAGCATGCAATACATAAAGTAATAGAGGCCTATAATGGCTTGTGCACATTGGATGCAGCATTTCTAAACACTTTTTTAGCATGCTCCTTCTCTTTTTTCCTTCATGATAGCATTACTTATTAATAGAAGTAAAGTGCCAAGCCTTTGCACTTAACTAAATATCTGTTCCACATAAATGCGGTTTTATAATAAATTCTTCATTATCTTGTTCATTAAACCTGAACTAAAGCATGTAGTGCACACTTTTATTGAATAAAGAAGTTTTCCCACAACCACCCCAATCTATACAGCTCTCATAAGTTCACAGTGTGATATTCCCAACAAAGAGAATGAGGCAATCAGAAGCAGAAATGGAAGCTTAAATTATATTATATTCATACCTGACATTTACAAATGAATGCAATGGAGAAGTTCCTCTGTAATCTGGAGTGCACAGCAGGTGTTTCTATCTACACAGATGGCAAACACCCACTGTTGTCTCCGTAGTAAGCCTGGAACAAAAACACTCACAAAGAATGCCAATTCCAGAGGCAACACATCATCAAGAATGCTTAAAGACACCACAATATGTGCCAGATAGTCAAAAGAGTGTCCCAGCAGTGCTGGCACTCCTTATGTAGCCACAAGATTGTATTTTTTTTTTTTTCAAATCACTGTCTTAAAACGTCAAGTCGAAGATGGCACAGAGCTATACTCATTACTTCAAGCCATGTGATCTCTCTTTCAATGGGGAAATTCCCATATACACACTGAGATGGGGCTGTATGCTGATGTTTGCCATCTGTGAGAAAGAAAAAGTGATTGCACTTTGACGCGATTAGAGAAGTGAAACGATTAATTAAGCAAGGACGCAGGCCCATGTAGAATACAAAACAGGTAAACAGAAAAAGAAACATATCAGTCAGTGGTGGAGTCTAGACAGTTTCCCGCTCCACGGGTCTGAGTGATTCATGAATGAGAACAAAAGTAGTCTGTAAATATGACGTTTTTTTTTCAGACTTACCAGAAAAAAAAGCCACTTTTAAGCCACAGATATTACACATTTAAAATAGTTTTACATTAAAATGAATCGTGTAAGAAGGTACAGATACCGAAGTTTCACAGTTTGTACAAAGAACCGCAAATTATGGTGATTACTGGTTTTCTGTATTCAGAAGTAAAAGTATATATTTTTGAAGCTGGTTTATTTTCTTCAAACCAAAGAACTTATCCTCTTAGGATTCTAGTAAATTAGCAAGCACTGTCAATGACTGTGGAAGATGACTAAGCTATGAAACATTTTGAGTGTTGTAGCTTTTGCACCATCATTTTTAACCATCCTCTCTGAAGAAAATGGCTAAAGACTAGACTAAATATGCGCAATATCAATAAATGGATCATCATTTTGTGTAGGAGTGGCATTGGTGTGTAATTCAGTGTGGTTGAAAGTGGGTAAACATCAAACAAATCTTCCCTTAAATTCTTGCCGGTGCAATAGTTTGCGTGCATCTTGAGAATGTAACACCATCAAATTGAATGAAATGCTCTCATCTTACTTTTCAGTCCGCTGTATGAGAAATGCTAATTGCTTTGAACGCCCCCTTGGAGTAATGGGACTTGTAATTACAGTTTAGCACCAGACAGACTCTTCGTGCTAGCTGTTAATTACGCTCTGCTAAAGATGAAGAGACTGAAGATAAGCATTATAATCACATCCGCTGTTTGAAGAAGGATGTTGTGACTTCAGAGATCAGGGAACATCAGTTGCCCGAAATGTCTGCCCCCCGGGTCGCAGAGGAATCTCTGTGGATGTTCCAGGGTGACCCTGGCCTCAAAAACCCCAAGCGCTCAACTAGAAGCTGCTCAGCATGGGACCTATACAAATTACTCACATCAAATAATACGCAAATTGCCATGTCAGTTCCTTAATCAAAGACAGAAAAACAGACCTTGGAATTTATGCAGCTGCAACACTGTGAGTTGGGTTGGTTCTCTGGCATGGGCGGAAGCGTTCCTATAAATAGTAATGTCAAATAAATAAAAACAAAACATTCAGAAAGTTGCCTACAGCATGGAGTTCTGTGGTATTTCAGCCAGTAAACTGATTTATTTATTTACTTTGGAATACTTGATTCTGACTGGTCAGTCGCCGCATTCTGTGATTTAAAACGTCCTGATATTTGCTGTCGCCATGGCAACAAACATGGCAACATGGTCTCCAAAGACAACTAGGTATGAACCTGGTTGCTATTTTCAAGAATTCTGTTAGCCAAAATTAAAATTGATGTAAAAGTACTCACACTCAGGTCATCCAAGAGTAAATGAGTTCTTATCAGAACCGATTTGGAGAGATGTATTACTATCCACTCGCTCACCTGAATACTTGCACAGTGAATGGGTCAATCCAAAACAGATGATAAAAACATTACAATAATCCACAAGTAATTGATCTTTGCAAAAAACCAAGCCCCTTAAGGCAATGTCTGTCACTTGCGGCCATTCTTGTGACAATTGCCTGGGCATGCACGTGCAAGCTCCTGTTCTTTCTCTTGAGGGGAAAACACCAAATTCTCAAACTTGTTCAACAAGTTATGATGAAATTCATATTTCGAATTCACCATATGACATTGACAGCAACGTATCGTAATGTTGTTATTTTGCTTGAATAGCATTTAATAAACGGTATTTTTCAGGCTAGACACCAGTGCGCATTGCACTAGTTTTAAGGCCTGTCTCAGCCTTGCTTTCGGCTAAAATAAGTAACTCTATCCCTTGACTCTCCAGTGAAAAGTCATTGTTGTGCTGAAGCAGGAGAGAAATACGATCAGATAAATAGAGAAATAGATTCAATCACTGTGACAAGTAAACAGTCCAGGCTCCCTAGTAGCTAACTATGGTCGTTAGTTCCATTTAACTCGTAGTTGGTAATGACAAAACTGGCGGACCATACTTGCTTTTGGGAAACGCACCCCAGAACAGTTATGTTGGTGGATTTTGATGTGAAAGGACAACAGAGATGGACTTGACCAGATCCATGACTCGCAGGGAGGTTTAAAGTTTAATTAACTTGATGATGGATTTGTTTCTTACCCACAGCTTTTTAATTCACAAGACGTTACCTGATGGACTGGAGTTGTGGGGGAGTACTAATGGTTTATTTTGGGGTTTCTATCAGGACTTTCATTCTGATGGCACACATCACTGCAGGGGACTCATGTGCGGAGGAAGTAATGTATATGGATCCAATTATCAAATCTGTCATGAAGCAAACAACACAGGTTTGGATGGCCTGAGGGTGAGTAGATTTTCAGCAAATTTCCATTTTTGGGAGAACTGTTTCTTTGTGTTAATACACATAAAGGCAAAATTATAAAAATTTCACTATTTATTTGTTTGTTTGGTCAATAACTGTGCACTAAGCTAAGTGTGAGTCCTGATCTCATTGTCAGTGTTTTGTGTTAATGACTGTATATTACCACTTATATGAAAATATTTTATTTTACATTCGTAATTAGTTTTGGTCAGATTCCTCTATTTATGTCTTCTCCTCCAGCAGCCTAAAAATATGAGATGAAGATGAATTGATGTGATGTGATGCCTAAACGTTTCTGCTGAGGGAGGAGTAAGTGGACTTCCTGGCAGAGGCATAGCTTTCCGTATTTCATCGCCTCTTCGCTGCCAATCCACCAAAATAGATCATAACCGCAGATAACTATATCAGCACTATTTAAAAGATAAAGATTCCAAAGTCTGCACGGTTTCTTTGTAGAGGAACCAGTCAGCGCTCAAATGATATGTTGTTGTAATTGATCCCTTCCATATCAGAGTAATTGCAGTGATGGGAGATACTGCTACCTGTAAATGTGACGAGGTTCTGCCGACAGCTTGTGTGAATCACTAAAGAGATTAATTATTACAGGCGGCGCTGTGGGCTGGGATAGGCAGACACACAGACTGCACCTGTATTCTATTCCAGCGCACACCCGTCCTCTTCCTGTGCGGCTAATGGCGTTGTCCCTGCAAAATTAATTAACTGGTGTACTTCTGTCTGTCAGGAGGCCCTGCGCAATTAATCACGTGGGGAACGAGACAATGCAGGGCACCTATAAATTCAATTCACAAGTTTCAAGCGCTGTGAAGACCTCAGTCTAAACCCTATGGATTAGAGGTCAAGTGGCTCATAACTCAACAGAAGGTGCTGTAAAATCAAGTTCAGCTTAAACCAAAATATGCCTCTGGAAGACTAGGGGTTACTCGTCTCTCAGTTTGATGTCGGTGCTATATAGTGTTCAGTGTGAACCTGTGGCTTTGCTTCATGCAGGCTTCCTCATTTACATGAATTAATGCAAACGATATCTAAATGGGGTTGTGGATCCAGGGGTGTTACAAAAAAAAATCATTGGTTTTAAAATTAATCCTGTATGCATATAAGCAACAACCTAAGATATATATTATTGTGTGTACACCCTAGTGAAAATAGTGAAAATATACTCAAATGTATTTGAAATGCTTTTATTTAATGCTAAGTATACTAAACATACATTTTCATACTTACGTACTTAACAAAAATACCCTGCAATTGTACTTTTGGTAATGAAATGTATACTAAAGTTGATAAATATGGAAACATAATTTTGTACTTAATGCACTTTAATTGTGCAGAAGTCCAGCTAAAGATATACTTAGTATATTTGATTGTGCTAAATTGGAACTAGTCGAAAAGGATACTAAGGTACACTTGAAGATATTTGCTCTAGGACTATGATTCAAAGTGTCCACTAGGAATCCTCATCAAGTGACATTAAAACACAGGCTTAATGTAATAAGAAATGTGCATTGTGCACAAGTAGCACTCCAAATAAAGTAAATGATTTAGTTAATGATAAATTTTTTCACAGTAAACGTCTGAGTGATTGTCGTAAATCTGGTAAATATTGAACCCTATAACTTAGTTGAAAAATAACTGTATTTCTAACATTATAGATATATATATTTTTTACAAGGGCAAATGTTTTGATGGGTGTGTAACTTGAAAGGGATTGTTCTCCCAGAAATGAACATTTTCTCCTATTGTACTGACCCTAATGCCATCCCATATGTATATAAGGTTTTTAGAAAATTAATCCATCTTTTTGAATCCATTTAAGTGTATGTGACCACCAAAACTGATTTTTCAAAAATCACACAAAATTGAACACAATCCATACAAGCCTAGTTGATGAATCAATGTCCTCTGAAGCAAAATGACAAGAGATGTGTAAGAAAAATACTAACCAACTAATATTACTAATATAACTACCTAATACCACATTTTTTACTTTTTTTTTTTAACTATTAACACCCTTTCATTTTCTGCGCCCAACGTCCTGAGGCGACCGAGGCATTTAGCTTCCAGAAGACATGATTCAGCAACGGGGTCATATGGATTCATATGGGAAGTCATTCCTTCTTGAGGGTGAGTAAAGAGAGAATTTTCTTTTCATTTTGGCTATAGAGTATCCCTTTAAGTGTTTGTCTGAAACATAACTTACTTGGTATTTCACAGGACCATCAGGCTTCATCCTTTTTAGATTACAGACACACAAAATCTTACCACCAGAATCTTATGCTAACATTTCATTATCAACATCTTTGACATCCCACCCACATAGTACTAAGCTACTAGTTTTAAACCTGTGGGTCTAATTTTTAAAAGAAAAATGCATTATAGGCGACAAGATGTCCAGCTAGTGTGGGAAAGACTTATATTTTGTTGCACGAGTTTAAATAGTCTGATTCACGAACAGGGAAATGCATGATCATGTGGCTTCCCAAGTTATACAAGTCCGTTCACCTCTGGCGGCCATATATTACGCCAAGGCAGCTATTTCACGTCCCTCGCACGTTACCGCTCATATATTGAATGCGGGAGAGACAGAAATATTCTTTTCAACAGTTTGTGAAAGTTTGTTTAAACTAGTAACATGATTCCAAACCAGGAATTCAAATCTGATAACAACAGTATCATATGATGTGCGAAGATCTGTTCCCTATGCTATATGTACGTACGGAGGACTCTGTCTCTGCTTTAGTTCTGCTTCTCAAAAGACAGGGTATCCTGTGCCTCAACTCGTTTACTAGTTTGTGAAAAGTTTATTTAAGCAAAATCGACAAACTGGTTAAACACAACAACATTGCAATGATTGTACTAATTGGTTTGTTGTGAGTATTGAAAAAAAACAATCTTGAACCATCACACTATAGGTAGGCTATGCATAGTTTCCTGTTTTACAGTACATTGCACTACAATCAAGGGCTTGGGCAAAAACGTCAGAAACTACGTATTGCTATTTATGTAAACAGATTCATTAGCCTGACGGAAACATATAGGGTTTAAAATAGTTCAGGCTTAGACGGGTTAACAATCTACTTAGAGACCTCAATGGCATTTCTATGGTAGGATGTTCGAAGTGTGAGTTCCAGCCGTGATTAACCCAAACGCAAATATATGGAATACTGAAAGCACAGTTTAAAAAAGTCCAACACATTCACACTATAGAAAAAAACATTTTATTTACATTTACAGCATGTACCGTAGGAACTACAATCTCTGGTATTTTATAATTTTTTATTGGGTAACGCTTAGTGCTGTCTCCAAATACAGTCGCATGATGAATTGATCAGCCAACTGTGTAGTTGGACAGAAATATTTATTGGTCTATTTTTTCAATAACAGTTCTTGTAGCATTAATATGTCAATAAAGCGGGCCTTTCTCTGCCCAAAAAATCACTTCAGTTCAGCATAGAAATCTAAAATGAGTTACCAATAACAAACAAATCACAAGAAGAAAACAAAAGAGAATCCGCTTAGTCCAAACCACAGTATTTTTCTAGTTAGGGGGGGGGGGGCCATGAGGTTATCACCTGATTAGGTCAAAGTAGCTTCTGTAACTGATGCAGTGCTCAGGAACACTGAAGCAGATAGGAGCAAGCTAGCATTCATATACAGACCCTCTGAAAACAGAGACATTGTCATCTTTTTTTCAACAGCACAATGCTGTTTTTTTTCTAGTGTCCCAATTTATCCCACCTGTTATGTACAATAAAAATAGTAGGAACATTTTTTAAATTGAATACAAAAATTAATGAATTAAAAAACATATGCTGGGAAGCAACAGTTTATCCTTTATGAAATGCTTAACATGTGATAATAATTCATCTTCCATATATGAATGGCAATGAGGGTAAAAGTAAACATCTGGGGCCACCAAAAAATGAAAACGTAAAATTAAATACAAAAAGAATCATGTAAGATGAAATATGTTTTCTTGTCACATTCAGTAGATGATTCTGTTAATTCACTGCTAAAATGTGAGATTAAAACCTTACATACACAATGTTGTGAGATGAATTCCCTGCTGGCAAACACATCTATTTAAAATGAAACTTGTCAGCTCATGTGATGAATTAGAGGTATATACTTCATGTACCGTTCTGATGCCTTTGACAAATGAACCTATTAGGTTTACTTCAGCAGTTGACTGGTGAGACCAGTATCACATCTTCTCATCATGCCGTCCAAAATGATTAAAAGGGGGAGAGAGACATCACACATCAGCTTTTATGCTGAGAAACATTTTGAGAAAGCAATACACATGCTGATGAAAAACAGAGTTTCATGGCAGAGCGTACAAACACACACAACCTTTGCAAGTTGGACCACCTGACACCTGCGCACTCAGTCTATGTGACGTCTGCGTATGCCATTCAAAGCATTCCATTCTAGAAAAAAGTGATTTCAATAATCGACCGCCAGACGGTAAAAATTCCATTTGTCTTTTTTTTTTGTTTTTAAGGGGGTGGAACCAAAAAAAAAAAAACAAATGGTAAAATAATAACTCATGGTATATGGCAGATACAACACAAAAATATAAAAGCACACCTACCAGTACACAACCCAGTCGGTTTTACTAAATAGCTCTATCGAAATAAATGCATATCTCGTCAAATAAACTACTGTTTTAAGCACTGTGGCTGTCACTTATGTGGGTTTCAGTGGTTGTTTATTCTCACGTAGGTCGTGGTTTCCACAGTGACATTAGCAGGCTATTTTATTTCATTATTTATTTCCTCAGCCATTTTTGTCTGAAACGTGCACAGCAACGATTGTTCGAATCCTTATCCTTGTCTTTTTTCTCAGAAACTCCGGGTTATTTCATATCTTGCATTTGGTTAACATACTATTACATCCCACACACATGTGGTATTGGGGCTATAATTGTACTAGCCTGATGTTCAACGATGTATATAATCATTATGACTATTCTAGGTCTCGTTGTGCAATTTACTAGTTATAAAATTGTTGTGAAAAAAAAAAAAAATTGCTTGAACTTCAATACGGCATTCCGAAGTGCAACCATTTTCTAGACACTATATTTGCACATCAGGGCCTGTAATTCAAGGCAATTATGCAAACCTATTTTCTGAATTGAAGTTAATTGTTGTGTGCTCCGAACACTGGCTTCTATAAATACTAGAAATATGTCCTATCCCTCAAGCTGCATTTGCAGAATAATCCAGGCCTTGACAATGAAAGCTTTCCCTTTTTTGTTCAGTAACATGATTTTTCATGGGGAAATGTAACCATTTATACACCTCTCTAGAGTCACCGCATCCATCAGGCCCACCATTCATATCTAAGTGCTCCATGCGATTTAAAGTCTGCTGTTTTCAGTGGCCAGTTTTTGTTTCCAGTGTCTCAAAAAACGAAAACACATTGGTGCAAAGGGATGTAATATGCCACAACTAAAAAACAAAAACTCAACTCTTGTCTAATTGCTCTAATAACCATCGCAGCTGACCTTAATTCTACCAACACATGAAAGTAAACCATTCATTCCCCCAGTTCTCAAAAAGAAAAAAGAAGATGTTAACCTTTTTGACTTGTGATTTCATGATTCAGTCACTTCACATATCTTTAAATAAATAAGATTTGTAAAGACACTTGTTAAAATAATTATACACCCTGGCTCTCACTGACATTGCTGAATGTCTTAATGCACACTGTCATCTTCATTATAACAGCATGTCCAAACCAAAATTTAAACAGCATTAGTACAGTTCGGTTTGTTCGACATGGTCAAATTTGCGTCTCCTGCACGTTATCCTTTGAGCTGGCTTGGATTAGTAAAGGTTCATGCACTGAACTATGCAGCGAGCTGAGAGCAGACACATGGTTATAAGAAGTCTTGTAGGAGTTATAGTGGTTGTAATGCTCATGCTCCAGGGGCGGGAGAGTCAGGTGACTCTCCAAGGCTGGAACCCTCGTCAGCTCCTCGTGTACGTTGATGATCTCGATGGTGCGGGTCGGCCCATCGTGATCCTGCTGGTGGTGCTGCTTGCGCATCTTGTAGAATATTATGAGCATGACGGCCGCCATGAGCGTGATGGCCACAAAGCAGCCGATGATGATCTTGGTGGTTTTCATCACCTCCTCCAAACCATTGAGAGCGCCATCGATGTCTATGTCAGTCACGGGAATGGTGTACGCTCTCTCGGTGGCAATAGGTGTTCCCCTTGTGGTTGATGAGGACGCCCAGCCAAAAGATGGCTGCACCGGTGTCCTGCTCTCCCCATCGATAACGGTTTCAATTGTCTCTACAGTGACCGTAGTGAAGTAACTAAAGCCGCTGTTGTCGACGGATGTCACATTGAGGACAGCGGAGGCCGAAATGTTGCCTAGCATGTTGCTTATGATGCAAGTGTAGGTTCCCGTGTCCTGGATGGTGACATTGGTGAAGTTTAACGTTCCGTCGTTTTGGACGGAGATGCGCATCTTGAGCGCCCCATGTGTCATGATGGAGCCATTTGGTGTTAGCCAGCTGACCGAGGTCACGGAATTCGTCCGACATTTGAGCTCTGCTGCCATTCCTTCAGTCAAATTGAGGTCGGCAGGCGGCTCGACGATAACGGGTGCGTAGCACTGAAAGTAGCTCTGGTCCAGCTCGCCGATGTAGCGCCCCTTGAGGCTGGGAGGGGAATTGCAGCGGGCGCAGCAGCTGGTGTTCGTAGGTACGGTCTCTCTCAGCCACCAGCTCAGCCAAATAATATCACAGTTGCAGTTCCAGGGATTGTGATGCAAATGTACTCGCTGCAGGTGGTGCAAAGGCGTGAAGAGATCGTGGGGCAAAAAGGTGAGGTTGTTGTGAGCCAGGTTGAGCTCTCGTAAAGAGTGCAGGTCGTCGAAGGAGTTCCGCTCTATGGTTTGGACTTGGGCGTGCATCATCCACAGCTTCTGAAGATGGATGAGACCCTTAAAAGAACTGGGCTGAATGACGGTGAGCTGGTTCCCAGACATCTCCAGCTCATCCAAACGAATCAAGGGCTGAATATTGGGGACCTCTTTGAGGTTACACATGCCCAGATTTAGGTATCGAAGGGTACTCAAGCCCTGAAATGCTCCACTGGAAATGTAGGAGAGACGCTTCAGCTCTCCCAAGTCCAACCGCCGCAGGGAGGGCAAGCGACTGAAGGCATCAGACGGTATGCTCTCAATAGGGTTATTCCTAAGCCACAGCTCTTTTAGTTTTGATAGATACTCAAATGCGCCATTTGGGATGGTCGTGAGGCGATTGTCAAAAAGCTCCAGAGTGTTAAGGCTGGTAAGCCCGTTGAAGGCGCCAATCTCTATGTTGCGGATGTGGTTTCTGCTGAGCTGAAGAATCTCAAGGTGTCGCAGATGCTTGAAACTGTCTAATTTGATGACCTGGATCTGATTGTCCTGAAGGTTTAGATACCGTGTATTGGTGGAGATGCCATCAGGGACATCCTTTAGCCCTCTGCGTGTGCAGATGACCTTACTAAACTGATTACTGCAGGAACATACGGAAGGACAGGTTTGGGCTCGTACCAATCCAGCGACAACAAGCAACTGCAGGGCTAGAAGCAGGAGAAACAAGGGGTCAAACCAAGCCCCTTTCCATCTAGGACCTCTCAACATCTGGCACTGATGGTAAGAGGTCATCTTGTTCAACATTCATAATTTAATGCCCGCTGAGTTTCTCTCCTCAAACATTTACAGGCAGTCTGAAAAAGAGGAAAGAGGAAAATAAATCTGTTAGCATAGTACGTCATGTTGAATTGTCAGCGTAGCATGATGGCAGTCAAACAGAACATCAAATTCCGCTGATGTTCTGCAATTTATCAAGAAGAACATTCTTCTGTCAAATGGAAATGCATGAAAATTCTGATATTCTGATGAAAACAAGCATTGCTGTTTAGGCAGTGCACATGCAAAATAGACTTTTTCTGATGTGATTGATGAATTGAGTATCATTACCATCACAGCTGTTAAATGAGCCTGCACATAGAAGCACACACACTACAATATAAAAAAGTGCAAGTGACTGAAAGATGCAATTTCTTGATTTCTTTTTGTTGTTACACTGTATGTAATAGCGGACCTGAGCTTAGTCAACTAGTTCACTTTGACCTGACTATTTTTTATCCCCACTTTCAAGACTTGCAATTAACACAGTGAAAAAGATGGGGGAAAAAAAGGAAAAACTAGCCACACCCAGTAAAGAAAACGCATGTATGATGTTATTGTAATGCTTAAAAGCAAGATATTTTTTTGTACAGTTGTTTCATTATAATATTACCAAGTGCCTTGAGTGTGAAATTCCCTAAACCACCCTGAATCATTTATGCTATGCACTAAAATGAGATATATGGAAATCCTGTCTCAGCAAGCTGTCAGAGGGATGGATTAAGGTGCAGACAGGTCCATCACTGGGCATATCTAGCAGATAAGGATGTGTATTTGGCTTGTATATTCAACTCTATGTGCTTGCACATGCTATGAAGATACAGAGCAACCGAATTGTCAAAACCCACAAGAAATGTGCCACTGCTACAGCACACACTAAATTAAAATCCCTTCTCCCTGCAAGTCTCTGCTCTCATTACCTGCTCAAGCGTTCTTATGAAAAATAAGATGTCTTATTTCCTATGCTGTTTGCAAATAGGTAACTATAATCAGTATTGTTATAAATAATGAGAGGGAAATAAAAGGAGAGAGGAATTCAGGAAAAATTTAATTTCTGTATATTACGAAGTGAAGCAACTGAGTATCTTGAAATACATAGAAATGCTTTCATTTATGAGATCAAGCAAGCTATGTTATAATTACTCTCAGAATCTCTTAACACAGAAATGAAATAAATATGAGACAGATAGCTTTCCAATCAGTATGGCAACAGGTGCTGGCGGGGGGACGATTGTGTTGGGGGGGAAAAAAAAAGGCAGCTACGACCATTACAAATAGTCTCAAATCTCAATGCGTGATGTGGGGCTGGCATGGGGTGATTATACAATTAATTATAATTGGCTGCAGATGAGGTGCTTGAAACTTGACTTTTGTCAGTATTAGATTAGTCTGTTGTTAGAAGCAGTCTGAATCCAGACTGAAAAATATCACATACTTTGTCAGTGATGATCAAGTTGAAATATCTCAGTCTCCTTAGAATAAAATTAATGATTCAATTAGAATTATTCATCTTGTCGTGTGTCGGTAGACCGATCTATGAAATTCTCCGACTTGGTCTCACTGTGCAGCTGTGCTCGCCGGCATCTCACCTTATACAAACTTGTTAAAAGTGAGGACTCTGATGCACTTTATTCACTCACGTGAGACGTTAATCTTGCTAGTAGGCACAGAATGTAGTTAGCATATGCGTAATTTGAATCCATCTAACTGGAGAAGCTGATTGATGATACTTCAAATGGATAGATCCATTTACAGTTGGGCCTATTTGCTTCCGTTGCGGTTTTAATCCCCAGGCATGTCCTTGGCAGGCCGCCCTCTTTTGATTTTTACCAAAAATAACAGCATATTTAAGAGCGGCAGCAAACTATCTATCAGGATGATTTTGGTGCTTATCGAGGTCATATTTGCATCAAAAATTGGCTAGGCACCGTGAATTACTCTAAAAATGTAAATAACATTTTTATCTCACTTAATTGCATTAATAGTAACTTCCAAGATCATCCTAAATGAATAAAATCCTACAAGTATAAAACCAGCAAGTTCTAACGGCAGTATAAGTTTTGCACACACACTTTTTCACAATGTCAACATTCCAATCATGTGTTGACTTATGTAAACCAATCTCTCTCTGCTCTGTATGTTAATACGGCCCCTCACTTACCTACAACTACACATGCCCAATAAGTATACAACGGTCAACTGCGGGGGAACATCACAGAGTACCTTTCACATGGACCTAACGATGTACACTGTACGGCTAGTACTACAGTGGGCACGGCAAAGTATTCCAGACCCCTTTAAATCTTTTCCCACACGCTGTGTTCATATGGTAAAGACCATTGCTAAAATAATTCGAAGTAACTTTTTTTTTCCCCTTCCTATAATGTACACCCACCCCAGCTCAACCCCCATATTGACAGAATTAAAACACAGAATTGTTGACATTTTTGGAGATTTATTAAAGAAAAACTGAAATATCACGTGGTTCTAAGTATTCAGACCCTTTGCTGTGATACTCATGTATTTAACTCAGGTGCTGTTCATTTCTTTTGATCATCCTTGAGATGGTTCTACACATTTATTTGAGTCCAGCTGTGTTTGATTATTTTGATTGGACTTGATTAGGAAAGCCACATACCTGTCTTTATAAGACCTTACAGCTCACAGTGCATGTCAGAGCAAATGAGGATCATGAGGTCAAAGGAACTGCCTGAAAAGCTCAGACAGAATTGTGGCAAGGCACAGATATAGCCAAGGTTACAAAAAAAATTCTGCTGCACTTCAGGTTCCTAAGAGCACAGTGGCCTCCATAATCCTTAATGGAAGACGTTTGGGACGACCAGAGTCCTTCCTAGAGCTGGCCGTCCGGCCATACTGAGCTATCGGGGGAGAAGAGCCTGGTGAGAGAGGTAAAGAAGAACCCAAAAAAATCACTGTGGCTGAGCTCCAGAGATGAAGTCGGGAGATGGGAGAAAGTCAACCATCACTGCAGCCCTCAACCAGTCGGGGCTTTATGAAAGAGTGGCCTGACGGAAGCCTCTCCTCCGTGCAAGACACATGAAAGCAGCATGGATGTTTGCTAAGAAAAACACCTGAAGGGACTCCAATTGATGGTGAGAAATAAGATTCTCTGGTCTGATGAGACAAGATAGAACTTTTTGGCCTTAATTATAAGCAGTATGTGTGGAGAAAACCAGTCACTGCTCATCACCTGTCCAATACAGTCCCAACACTGAAGCATCCGGTAAGGTGCCAGCTCATGCTGTGGGGGGGTTTTGACAGCCTGCCCTTAGGGACCAGGACCGACTGGTGCAAATGAGGGAAAGATGAATGCGGCCAAGTGCAGGGATATCCTGGATGAAAACTTTCTCCAGAGTGCTCAGGACCTCAGACTTTGCCGAAGGTTTACCTTCCAACAAGACTATGACCCTAAGCACACAGCTAAAATAGGTGTGGCTTCACAACAACTCTGTGGCTGTTCTTGAATGGCCCAGCCAGAGCCTTGACTTAAACCCAGTTGAGCATCTCTGGATAGACCTAAAAATGGCTGTCCACCAACATCTACCATCCAACCTGACAGAACTGGAGAAAATATGCAAGGAGGAATGGCAGAGGATCACCAAATCCAGGTTTGAAAAACTTGTTGCATCTTTCCCAAAAAAACTCATGACTGTATTAGATCAAAAGGGTGCTTCTCCTAAATACTGAGCAAAGGGTCTGAATAAAATCTTAGGACCATGTGATATTTCAGTTTAAATTTTTTAATAAATCTGCAAAAATGTAACAATTCTCGTGTTTTTCTGGCAATGTGGGGTGCTGTGTGTACATTAATGAGTGAAAAAAATTAACTTAAATGATTTTATCAAATGTCTGCAATATAACAAAGAGTGAAAATTAAGGGGGTCTGAATACTTGGTTACCACCGATGTACATTCGGGTGTCAACAAGTTAGTATATATGTCATATGAGAGTCTATGTTGTTATTATTAAGATATAAATATGCTGCCGGGAAAAATTCCAAATAATTTGATGATATATGCATAATATTTTGTTTCTTTGAAAACTGCTGCCATTTCCTATAGGAATCAATACTTTTTTTAAATCACAAGCAATAACAACATTTTAATGAGCATAAGCAATTTCATAAATATTCGAATGCATATACAAGGCTTGTCCTTGCTCTTTGTTGATGATGATGAATCTTGAGAGTAAAGCACAAATTTAATGCATTTTGACTGAATTTTTCCCTGCAGTACACTTTCCAAAGCCTGCATATTCCTTGAGGCCTCTTATGCCAATCAAATTAATTACTTTAGTGCTCCACAGATACAACTTGAACACATATATGTAACACACACACACAAATAAAAAATAAAGACAAATATGAAGTTGATGTTTTGAGTAAACCAATTAAAATAGGCTTCTTTACAAAGTTCAAGATGAATAAAATAAAGGGACATCAGTATAAAAATCTAATAAAACATTAACCTCCTTCAGAGAGCTGTTGAAATGTTTCCCCCCCCCAGCTTTTAGACTAATTTATTTTAATATCATCTCAAACAGACAACCTATTCTTGCTCAAACATTATGTTCACATGAGTGCTACAGTCTAAGCTCATTCGCAATCAAAAAGCACAGCTGTAAGTTTACTGGTGGCTATAACTTGTTCTCAGTCATTCTCTGCAATTTACTTCAAAGTCAATCTGATAACTCTTTAAAATGCTAAGACATCAGAGAGAAGAAGTTAAATGAGTGGACTGGCAAATGATGAATGTGTCTTTTTTTAACAGCTCCAATAGGACACTAGGAGGGACACTGATTAAAGTCATTATACCAGCTGCACTCTATTGCACTATTGCTCATTATCATTTTATGTTGTTTATCCCCAGATTACAAAATAAATATTTTAAAAATAAATAAAAACGGCTCATAATGATCTGAATGATTAACCGATCTTTTTTCATGGCAGGGTTATGTATTTGGTGGTAAATCAGCCAATTAATATTCAGAGAATCTTATAGCTTATCCTTGGAAGCAATCCTTCGGTACACTGTGCTCCTCTGTTTGCTATCTCAGTAAATCTCTGTTTCCTCCATTTAGGACACCAAGGGTCTCCACCAGGACCAAACGATCGGATTTGTTAGTGTTTATAGAGGAAAATATACATCAAATGAGTTCAGTCATGTGTGTTGTGTTTGTGAAATACAAGCGGGGTAAAACATCTCACACTACACCTAATAAAATGTGTGCAAAATATTTAATGCTTTTTAACTAAGGTAAATGGTATGTGCATAATTTCCCTTTTGCATTTTCTTTATTGATGTGAGGGTTAGAGGCAACTTTTAAATTGCAAAGCAAGTTATTAAACCTAAATCTAAAAATATGATGTTTAAATTTATTAAAAATTATAAATATTTATAAAAACAAACGTTTTTTTTTTTAAATACACAGTACAATGTTCTGGAGTGTGCTCTGCTTATTTGCCCTAGAAGTGTAAAAGGACAAACCAAACAACACGCTAAAGTGAGTTCTCAGGAGACACTGCGTTGGCTCCTCAGGACCTGGAAACAATGGCTTACAGAAAGGATTTTGCTTATGGGATGCCTGCCAAGGTCTTTACTTAAATGGGGAGACTGTGTTGAAGCCAAAGAAGAGGCTTTACAAATGGAAGCCCTCCATTTAAATTTACAAAGACTGAAGTGCACAATAAGTACATGTCATGTTCACCTTGAGTAGACAATAACATTAAACAATGGAATTTTTATATTAAAAAAACTGAACGCTGTGTTATTATTTATGATTTCAAAGTAATTGTGGGGGGAAAAAAGTATGATCTTCTGCAATTATTTGCATGCTCATTTTTTAAAAGTATTGCAATGTTCCAGCACATTGAAATAAAACCAAAATCCGTTACTGCATTAAACAACAGGGTGTACAATACAATTCAATTCTGCATCTGAACGTCAATATATTCTAAGGAGGGTGATGCACATCTTTCAAATGACGAAGGCCCTATCCTACCGGTAGCTGTGTTTTATTTTTAAACAAGTAAAAAAATTCCAATATCTTTACTTGCCTCTTAAGAAGGGGCTTTTCAACAGTTTTTTTTTTTTTTTTTTTTTTTTTTGTTTTTTTTTTTTTTTTTTTTTTTTTTTTTTTTAGGCTTTTTTTTTTTTAGGCAGAGAGGGGTTTTTTTTTTTTTCTTTTTTGTTTTTTTATTTTTTTTTTTTTTTTTTTCTTTCTTTTTTTTTTTTTTTTTTTTTTTTTTTTTTTTTTTTTTTTTTTTTTTTTTTTTTTTTTTTTTTTTTTTTTGTTTTTTTAGTTTTTTTTATTTTTTTTTTTTTTTTTTATTTGTATTTTTTTTTTTTTATTTTGTTTTTTTTATTTTTTTTTTTTTTTTTTTATTTTTGTTTTTTATTTTTTTTTTTAGGTTTTTTTATTCTTTTTTTTTTTTTTTTTTTTTTGAGGCGGGGCTTTTTTTTTTTCTTTTTTTTTTTTGTATTTTTTTTTTTTTTTTTTTTTTTTCTTTTTTTAGGTTTTGTTTTTTTTTTTTTTGTTTTTTTTTTTTTTTTTTTTTTTTTTAGGCAGGAGAAGGAAGAAAATGAGAAAGAAATAGATACAAAACGAGGGAGTAATGCAAATTACTCCCACATAGATCTTCCTCAGCTTCCTCTGCGCATCCAGTAGGAGTCTTAGCCTGTCAAGTCATTTAGACTGAAGCATCTATGGCCAGGTATAATCGCCATAATCATTGGATTGTACCAAAATAACTTATGCTGCCTCCATTATCATAATGACACTAATGAATAATCAGATGAAATGGCTGTAATCACTCTTCCCCTCCCCCCCCCAGCTCTTTTCTGGCTGTGTGGGTGGATCAGGCTGCAGGGAGATGATTTTTTTTTTTCACATTTTTCCCCCCCCCAAACCAAATTTGATCTTAATGTTTCACCAAAAAAAAAAACAAAAACGGCTTTTTTCAGCTTAAAAGCCCCAACACTTTATAATGTTAGTATTAGTGTTTTGCAGTACTCGCGTCTCGGTTTTCTTGGTTCATTTTGAGTTGGTTCTTGACTCTGTCTTTAATACTTACGGACTGTTCATTAAAAGCTACTCGCGGTTTGCACATTACATGGACAGACTGGCAGCCAGGGGTTCAATTACACAATATTTCCACTATAGGAAAGAATCCCAGAACTTCCTTGTTTACCAAACACATGCGGCTTAGAGAAAGAACTTGCGATCCCAAGGCGCTTTTTTTCCCCCCCCCCCCCCCCCCCATGCTGCATTGCAGCCAAAAAAAAAAACAAAAAAAAAAAAAAACAAAAAAAAAAAAAAAAAAAAAAAAAAAAAAAAAAAAAAGAGAACCCCGCCAGAAATATACTTTGCCCTGTATCTTGCTCTCTCATTGGTTGTATGTTGTAGCTGGTGTCATTTTCAGTCATAACGCATTTCATATGAATCACAGACAGGACAGATATATAGCCTGCTAAATCTTGTTCCTAGGACATCTGCCCCCCCCCCCCCCCCCCCCGACGGCATTGTGCTTCTCTAGATCACACTCCTTGATAATTCACACTATTGCAATCATCACTGATGTTTAATGGAGCCCTGATATTGCTTAGATATTTTGTGTTATTTGATCTTTCAGGAAAAAACTGTCATTAGTGAGTGGAAAAATGGGCCCCCTAACATTGTGTTGGTATACGCATCTTAAGAGGCACTTGGGATTTTATTTCCAAGCCTGTTCAAGACCACAGCTGCAGGGGATACATCACTAACTTGCCACAGGGCATTGTCTGATTCATTTGTACATTTTATTTAATTGTGATTAGATTCCTTCTAAAAACTTACTGCTTTAAATGGTAAGTTTTACAATACTGTAAAATTAAAATATATACAACTTATTTAATTTGATTTCTTTTGTTTTGTTTAGGTTTTTTTTTGGCACCAAAAAAAAGTATTATTAAATTAGTGTTTTCAAACGATTAATCGTGATTAATCGCATCAAAATAAAAGTTTTTGTTTACATTTATATATACTTATATATGGTATTTATATATATATATATAAAAATATACAACAGTACACACACACACATATATTATATAAACAAAAAACTTTTATTTTGGATGCAATTAAATTGAAATAGATTATATTGATATGACTTAAAATGTTTTTGGACCAGCACTTATTTATTTAATGTCACAAAAAAAGTACTGGTATGAGATCATGCATTTTATATTCCAACATTATGTAATTGAGTAATATCACAAGAGCAAGAGAGCTGTTTTCGCTAATATCAGCATGAAAAGTGATATTGATTTTACACAAACATTCAGTAAACCAGAAGCTAATATTAAGTGACTTACATTTAAGACACAATTTTTTGCACCAACAAACTGTTGTGTATTTCCGAGCAACACACAGCGGTGTTCTGTTACTGAATGAATCAGCTTATTTGAACAAAGAAGTTGAATAAATGATTCCACAACTCGCTCATTAAGTGATTTGCCACCACTTACTGTCGGTTTTAGTTTCATATTATTTAATGTCACTTATTTTTACATCACATTTCTATATTCAGAATGTTCATAACATTGTTTACACAGTTATAATTGTAGTGAAAATGATTTTTTATTATTTTTTCAAGACATTATTTAGGCAGTAAATGTGGATCTTTCAGATGAATTTATGGATTCTGGTCTGGTTTTGGTCTTGACCTGGTCTCACTCTGCCTTGGTCTCAGTTTAGGTGGTCTTGAGTACAACACTAGTTAGTATTGGGATTTCCTTATGGTATCCTGCTAACATTCATCTACAATTACCTAGCCTTTAATAATAAGTTCATGTAATTACTATTGATATTTGAACATTCCATTAGCCTTGCCGCTTTTAATATCACTACTAATAGTGTCAATCTGATGAACTTGTTAAATTAACTACCTCAGAATTATCATTAGCTCAGCCCAGATACCCTTGGGCCTTCAGACGAGCGCTCCAACTTTCAATAGTTTGAATCTGCGGAGATAAACACAGGCACAAACACACAGAGAATCACTTGCAATTTAATTGTTTTTCCTCTGGCCTATTAAATCAAGAAAATGAAATTGCAATCATTACTTGTAAGCATGTTAGCAACCCTCACTTGGGAAATTATGACCTTCCACAGTTAATTTAGTCACCTATTTATATTCACAGCAAAAAGAGAACTTGCATTGTCTAATGAACAACCCTCAACTGTGCGATACTACAGGGAAACTCACAGTTATAGATGAGTTACAGATATTGACTTAAATCAAATCCGCTGTCTATATTTACGGCCAGTTGCTAAATCATTAGAGGACCTCATACCGATAGTCAGGTTTATGGTCTTTCGATGGCCTTAAATATTGACTGGAATCATTTAACCATGAGATATGTCATGTACTGTCCTGCAGAAAGCTATTTGGATTTGCTGGAGAATAGACGGTGCAGTGCTGTATTAAGCATGTGACTGCAAAACTCAGGCAGAGGCAGGAGCCGTGGGGGCAATACATTGGCTGTGGGAAGGTGCACCCCCATATTTCCTGATGTCGTGAGGGCCTTGTTAGCAAAAATATTGGTGCACTTTTAAACTGTCAGGACTTCTGCCAAAACCACATCCCACAGCACTGCAGCATGTTAGCGAAAAAAGCTGGTTAGTGAAGATTTAATCTCCATCTTGATCATATTGTTGTGCTGAAACCATAATGCCATAGGAAATGAAACTAAAGCACGTATAGCACTGTTGAGCCAGTTAACACAGTTACTTAAAGCAGCTCTCGACAAATTGATGTCACTGCGGCACTGAACATTTCTGTGTAGCTATTCTGAATAGGGCTGTGCGATATGGACAAAAAAAACCTATCGCGATTTCTTTGATCAATTTTGCGATTTTATTCACAATTTTGACACACACAGACATGCTTTACAGTCATTAATGCATTCAGTGTGAATTTGAAACATATTTCCAAAAGAAAACCAGTTAGAGCTTTATCAAAAAGCTGTAACATGTCTCTAGAACAGACATAAGGCATAATAATCACTAAGTAAAGGTGTAACAAAATGTCTCTAGAATAGACATATGGCAGGAAAAAAAAAATCCAGTGTCCAGGGATTTTTTTTTTTTTGCCATGCATTGGTCCATAGCAGCTTTTTGTGGCCCCCCCCCCCCCCCCCATTGCCTCAGATTGTTTTTGGAACTAGATATTTGTTGCGGCCAAGTTCCACAGTACTCCGTCTGCGGTGCGTGTTACAGTAAGTGGTATGCGGTGAAGAAGCAGCACGGACTCATTGTGCTTTCACACAGGATGGTTTTGCAGTCCGCTACTGATCCGTGGCTGTTTACTACAAACACAAACTTTTATCCATTATTTTGATTTCAAATCCAACCGTTGTTTCTGAAATGTTTTTTTTTTTTTTTTAATACAACATTTCATAAGACATATTCACGTTTTTTAAACTCAAATTTAAATAATAAAACTTTGTTTACTACCACCACGGAGTTTTGACCATATATTATGCCTTGTTTATCTAAAAGTGCACTTTTCCTTGTTTTACCGTGAATAATGCACTGTCACTTTAATTCAGCGCATGCAGCACAGCAGAAATAGATTCCGTGCGGAAACGATCGCAGCATTACTGCTGCAGACGCACCGCTACTGGAGCGCACTGCCGGACCACAATCGCGTGCAGTGTGAACGCTCTGATCAGTGTTGCCAAATAATTTTCAGGGGAATAAAGTTGCCCCCTTCTTAAGGAAGGTGATTGTTGCTAAAATTTAAAATATTTATAAAAAGTCTGCTAAATAGCTAAATGATGTTGTGGTGACATTGCGTGATGACGTCATTACGTTATCACGATGCAAAATTGTCAAATCTCAGCAAAAAACATATATATTTTATATATGTTAATTTAGATTTGTTCGTAACAATATAAATGCATAATATAATAGTAAAATATAAATAACTATTTTTACATCCATTGAATTATCGAAAACAATGTAAGTTTTATACTTTAAAGCAGTTTATTAGTAGTTAGTTAGTATGCTGCACTCTAAGAAAAGTAAAAAATAATGCACAATCTACTGTGTTAATATGAAGGAATTTTCTGGATTGATTCTTCCACAGGTTTTTGTACCTGCATTTTTAATTACGTATTGTATTTTGTGTTTTCAGGTTACAACGGATAACGGATAATGTCCTGGAAAATAACTAGTACCTTTTCCATTTTTCTAGATATTTTTCTTACAGTGTACTAACTGATCAACAATCACAAGGTACAAGTACTAACAAGTGTCTCATAATGATGAATTTTTTTTTTTTTTTTTTTTTTTTTTTTTTTTTTTTTATTTATTTATTATTTATACTATTAAAAAATATATAATATTATTAAACAATTGCAAATAGCAGCTAACTTAATTCCTGTAACGTGTGTACTGCTAGGCATCTTTGGTTTCCTCTTTTTGTGTAATTTAAATGGTAAATTGTGCCTTTTTATCGTTTGAGTCACTTATCAAAAGTTGCCAAATAAATTTTAAAAAAATAGCTAAATTTGTTGCTAGATGCTTTTGGAAGAAAAAAAAAAAAAAAGTTGCCGTAGGGTAGTCTGAAAGAAAAGTTGCTATTCACTAAATTTAGCAACACCCCAAAACTCGCTAAGTTGGCAGCACTGGGCTCTGATCCGTTAAACATGAGCGGACGGAACAAAAGAAAAAATACGCACCATAGACGGGAAGTGTAGTTTGTGAACCTGGCGTTACGTTTGTATGCCCGCCCGGTCTGTTCTGTTCGCGTGCTCCATTTAGGCGTGCTGCATTCTGATTGGTCCGGATAGCATACTGCGGGAGGTCGGGGGGTCCGTGCGGGGAAAAAAAAATCGTGCATATTTGTAATTAAAGTGATTTTTTAGAAATCGCGCAAGCTCAAATCGCGATTTTTATGACGATTTCGGAGTGAATAATATTATATATAATAATTGCACAGCCCTAATTCTGAACACACTATGTGGGAACATCAGGACTTTATCAGATTTGCCAATATAATGGTATTAGTCATCTTCATCACAACAGACCCTAGCAGATAATCTATCAGAGCGGAAGTGTTCGAACGACTCGTATGTGGCTCTCCAACCACATCCCTGGGAGAGGGGTGGGAAAAAGGGGGAAACGGGGAATCCATATGTTAATGGGGCTCTCAAAGAGTTGTTTGAGTAAGGGTGAATTACAATTACTTAGAACAAAGAGAGTGCTTGGCAGGGAGTCGGCCCTTGGTGGAAAGAACCACAGCTGGAGGGCATAAGGATTCTCAATATTCTCATTGTGTTTAGAATTTTTACGTGAGCTGTTCACACTCAAATGTCTCATGAGTGGTTAAAAACACAAATTATACAAAAAATGAAAAAAAGTCCAGAGGACGAACGTTGAGAAAAAACTTTAGATTAGTTACACTAACACCCCGGGGTTAGGTACACTATTGTCACTGCTGTTTCCCCCGTGGTTTTAAGTCAATAAAGTACTTGGTAAAATCTGTTAGTGACAGGCAAACCCAAGAGACGCTCTTCTTCAGACTAGCAAAGCAGAGTGATAACTCCTGGGCCCTGGCCCCCTTCAAGTATTACTTCAGTGTTCAAATTTGGAAAAAATCAGGGAGCAGAGTGCTGAGGACCATGCTTCTAAAAACAGAGGGCAAGACAGCAATCGTTTTTAAAAACGCGCCACTGCATGACCCCTGAATGCAATTATAAACGAATCCAGGAATCATAGGGACTGTACTCCATGAAATATGAAAGGGTAAAATCAAGCGTCCCTTAACATGGTACCTGCAGTATTATAGACCTACACTATCGCCCAATATACACAAAAAATATGCTGTACCTTTTTTGAGAATTTGATATAATAAATCTGGGATTTTTTTTTTTTAAAACGTGGAAAAGTTTTGCACCCCTGAAAACGTATATAAACAAACAAAAAAAAAAAAAAGTATTTTTTTTATTTAATTAAAATGCATTTTTTTTAAAATTTATTTATAAAATCACATTAGTTACCCTAATTGTTATGCAGCCAATGACATTTTTTTAATATAAAAAAATGAACATTAGGAAAAAAATGGGTCCCCATTTTATATTAGGGATGGACCTTTAACTAGTGTACTTACATTTTAAGGCATATAAGTTTGAATGACCAATGCACTTATTTGTGTACATACACGGTGTTTACAGTCACATATTTTAAAAAAAAAAAAAAAAAAATACCTTTCATTTATAATTTTGTTAATTACCTTTCCCCCCCCCCCCCCCTATAATTACACTTTTGGACCCAAACCCTTTACACCTTTAACCCACTATTACCCCAAACCTGGAACCTTATAATTGCACCTGCTGAGCCTGATAGTATCAGTAATAACGGCCTGCGACCAGTGGTCCTTCATGCCTAAACTTTTTTACTCTCTAAAAATTGTACAGTTCACATTGTTGCATCATACAATGGTAGCATCGTGTGAGGAAGATTGCTTCTTTTCTTT
Source organism: Sinocyclocheilus anophthalmus (assembly GCA_018155175.1). Lineage (NCBI taxonomy): Eukaryota > Metazoa > Chordata > Actinopteri > Cypriniformes > Cyprinidae > Sinocyclocheilus > Sinocyclocheilus anophthalmus. The sequence goes on from JADLZN010010924.1 coordinate 51,670, forward strand.
TTTTTTTAATGGTTTCATATAGCAATATAGTATACAGTGGGGGGAAAAACAAAAAAAAAAAAAAAAAAAAAAAAAAAAAAAAAAAAAAAAAAAAAAAAAAAAAAAAAAAAAAAAAAAAAAAAGAAAAAAAAAAATAAAAAAAAAAAAAAAGAGGAAAAAAAAAAAAAAAAAAAAAAAAAAAAAAAAAGTTTAGTCAGCCACCAATTGTGCAAGTACACCCACTTAAAAAGATGAGAGAGGCCTATAATTTTCATCATAGTTATACCTCAACTATTAGAGACAAAATGAGAAAAAAAAAATCCAGAGAATCACATTGTATGATTTTTTTTTATTTTTTTTTTTATAAGAATTTTATTTGCAAATTTATTGGTGGAAAAATAAGTATTTGGTCAATAACAAAATTTAATCTCAATACTTATTATATACCCTTTGTTGGCAATGACAGAGGTCAAATGTTTTTTCTGTAAGTCTTCACAAGGTTTTCACATATTGTTGCTGGTATTTTGGCCCATTCCTCAATGCAGATCTCCTCTAGAGCAGTAAGTAGTAGTTTAATGTTTTGGGGCTGTCGCGGGCAACACAGATTTTCAACTCCCTCAAAAGATTTTCTATGGGGTTGAGATCTAGAGACTGTCTAGGCCACTCCAGGACCTTGAAATCCTTCTTACGAAGCCACTCCTTCGTTGCCCGGGCGGTGTGTTTGGATCATTGTCATGCTGAAAGACCCAGCCACGGTTCATCTTCAATTGTTGCTGATGGAAGGAGGTTTTCACTCAAAAATCTCACGATACATGGCACACCCCATCCCATTCATTCCCCCCCCCCCCCATTTCGTTTACAACGGATCAAGTAGTTCCTGGCCCCTTTGCGGAAGGGAGAAAAAAACGCACCAAAGGCATTGATGTTTTTTCAACCCCATGCTTCACAGTGGTATGGTGGTTCTTTTCTCCTTTCCAAACACGACAAGTTGAGTTTTTATTATTTTATTATAGTTTAAATTTTGGTTTCATCTGACCATATGACAGTCTCCCAATCCTCTTCTGGATCATCCAAAATGCTCTCTAGCAAACTTCAGACGGGCCTGGACAGGTACTGGCTTAAGCAGGGGGACACGTATGGCACTGCAGGATTTGAGTCCCTGGAGGCGCAGTGTGTTACTGATGGTAGCCTTTGTTACTTTGGTCCCAGCTCTCTGCAGGTCATTCACTAGGTCCCCCCGTGTGGTTCTGGGGTTTTTGCTCACAGTTCTTGTGATCATTTTGACCCCACGGGGTGAGATCTTGCGTGGAGCCCCAGATCGAGGGAGATTATCAGTGATCTCGTATGTCTTCCATTTTCTAATAATTGATCCCACAGTTGATTTCTTCACACCATGCTGCTTACCTATTGCAGATTCAGTCTTCCCAGCCTGGTGCAGGTCTACAATTTTGTTTCTGGTGTCCTTTGACAGCTCTTTGGTCTTGGCCATGGTGGAGTTGGAGTGTGACTGTTTGAGGTTGTGGACAGATGTCTTTTATACTGATAACGAGTTCAAACAGATGCCATTAATACAGGTAACGAGTGGAGGACAGAGGAGCCTCTTAAAGAAGAAGTTACAGGTCTGTGAGAGCCAGAAATCTTGCTTGTTTGTAGGTGACCAAATACTTATTTTACCGAGGAATTTACCAATTAATTCTTTAAAAATCCTAAATGTGATTTTCTGGATTTTTTTTTTGGATTTTTTTTTTTTCTCATTTTGTCTCTCATAGTTGAGGCCTCATTACCTATGATGAACATTACAGCTTCTCTCATCTTTTTAAGTGGGAGAACTTGCACAATTGGTGGCTGACTAAATACTTTTTTGCCCCACTGTAAATAAAAAGAATAATCTTCAATACTGTATTATCATCTTAAATGGTGTGTGGCACACTCTTTCTGCGATCTTGCTGCATCTAATGTGTACAGGTGCTTTTTACATACAAGAAAAACCTATCAGTGGCCCCCCCCCCCCCCCCCCAAAGCGCAAAGTGTTGCCGTGTAACAAAAAATGATACATGCCTGTAATGGTGAGGGAAAATATCCCATACTGAGGCTATCACTAAATATCCACAATTAGGAAAATCAGCAATTTTGCATATAATTGTTTTCTTTATGTTGTTTAAGATCATGCATATGCTCACTTGTTTCTGTGAAGGACCCAATTATGTGCTGTTCCACGATCTTTCCATAGGTACACTATTCTCTCAGAGACATCATATCACATATTTCCTTTTTTAGTTTAACTAATACTTTAATTGTGTAAATTTGATTTACTTTATTTTTGAGTTTCGTTTGAATTTTTTGTTAAATAAATCAATAAAATTCAAAGTTTAAAATCGAATTCAAAGTTTTTTTAAAATCGAATTGCTTACGTTGAATTCGTTGTAGGGCAAACTGCACAGAAATATTACCTCATAGCACCACCTAATGTCAAACCAGCGCTCATACCAATATAATGCATCCAACCATTGTCCAAATTCAACTTGTCCTAATGTTGTGTCACAGAAGCAGTGTTGGCATTAATGGTTATAGAGAGAGTCGGACTCGTAACCCAAAGGTTGCGGGTTTGAGTCTCGTACCGGCAGGGATTGTAGGTGGGGGGAGTGAATGTACAGTGCTCTCTCCCACCTTCAATACCACGACTAAGGTGCCCTTGAGCAAGGCACCGAACCCCCAACTGCTCCCCGGGTGCCGCAGCATAAATGGCTGCCCACTGCTACGGGTGTGTGTTCACGGTGTGTGTGTATTCACTGCTGTTTGTGTGCACTTTGGATTGGTTAAATGCAGAGCACTAATTCCAAGTATGGGTCGCCACACGTCACATCTCTCTTTTTTTTTCTCTGTGTAGGGGTCACAGGGATGCTGAAGCTTATCCCAGATTCTTGGGCTGAAAGCAACTGTATAATTGTCTAGGATAATTGCCTTTTTAAAATGCTCTATAATTGTAGTACCTGTAGTACTAATACCCTTCTCAGTGGAGATATCTAGCTATGTATACATTACTCTACATTTAGACATTTAGCCGACGCTTTTATCCAAAGCGACTTACAAATAAGGACAATGGAAGCAATCAAAATCAACAAAATAGGAGCAATCAATGATAATACCAAAGTGCCTATAACAAGGTCGCAGTTAGCTTACGCAGTACATGTAGCAATGTTTAAAAAAGAATCATGTAATAAATAAAAAAAAACAGATAGAATAGAAAAAGAATAGAGCAGGCTAGTGTTAGTGGCCTTTTTTGATTTTGTTAATTGTATAATAATTAAAAAGGAAACAAATAGATAGAATACAAAAAGATTCGAAAAAGTATGTATACATTTATGTTTTTTTTTTTATAGTTATGTATACATATGTTCAGTAGCATATAACAACTCAACTAAGTGTGTTTAATAGCTTTCTGGCAAGAAATTAACTTAAACCTTTAACCAACTGAATTACCATAGGCCTAACTTAGCAAGAGTCACGTATTCTGAGCTGCATGTACTGATATGACTTGTAAATGTAAATGTCCATTCTTAACTCCAGGGAAAAATGTTATGAAAAATGCATGTAGCGCTTAGTATCTTCTATTAAAGATGCTACAAATATGTAGTATTATATGCTAAAATCATAAAGTAAGTGTAAATAGAAATACAAATACAAAGACAAAGCTTAAAATCCAAAAAAATCTAAAAGCAAGGCTAAAATGTCTAAGCAGCTCTGCTCTGCTGTGGCCCCTGTTTGACGCTAGTATGATTTAAGAACAAGGGGGCGGGAAGAGTGAAACACACTATGTATCATGGTTTTTCAGAGAACCGTGCCATGTTTTGCTGCAGTGAATGCAGGCTTTCCTCTTTTAAGTTGTTCTTTTTCTTTTGGATTTTAATCAAAGAATGACCCACATGTGTCCAGGCTGTGCACAGCAGTTGGTGAGGGTCAGAGTTATCTCCCCCCCCCCCCGCCCCCCCCTCTCTCTGTCTGTTTACTTCTTTCTGTATCCCTTTCTCTCACACAGACAGGTTGCTTAGGAATAATTCATGGCTTTGCATTAGAGCCTCTACAGTCACTACTAAACAATTGGAAAAGCAAATTGATACTGTTGTTTACAGTTTTTATGATCTGTATCTTCAAATCGGGTGTTTTGATAATGGCTGAGATCAACCAAGTTCAATTCCACTTTGAAGTGCTTGTCATTGTTTCCTGTTAAATCTACTGCACAGCCAGTCCATAAAGCATCGCTCTGGCAACGAGAAAGAGATACTGTCAAGAGTATACAGCATGACTGTTTTCATCTCACATCAAACGGAGTGGGAATTTACAATGCTGAATGGCACACTACGTTACGTAAACACCTGGGGTCCTTCTCCTCCGTTTGTGCAAGGTACCTCTCATATTCAGTGTCCCTTCAAGGCAAGTTGATGATGCCCCTGGACAGCTATTTTCAATGCGGGTATAATGGGCATACACGTACAGCTACTATCTCCCTGAAATGGAGGGAAGCTCCCCCCCCCCCCCCCCCCCCAAAAACTGAAAAAAAAACATCTCACCAACAATGGGTACTATAGTGTTGATCTTTAGCTCAAATCAACAGGTTCATCTGGCCCCCCCCCCCCCCTGTTATCGGTATTGTGCATGCTAGGACGTAAAAAACTCTCTCTCTTCCCTAAAAAAAAAACTGGCTTTTTTAACTAAAAGTTGCAACTTTCAATCCCTATACTGTAGCAGCTAAGTTTATATGTGTAGCCCATTTCCATCCCTCTATACCATCTCTGTGGACATGTAAACACTTAGAAAGACCTTGAGAGTCACAAAGCGTAAACGGGTCATTTTTATGGTTTAAGTCCCAAATGTTCATACTTCCTATCTTCAGGGATTCATAAAGGAAAAAACGTCGCTCAGAGTGTAACATTCTACAATGAATTGTAATGGTTCTTGAGGCAAACTACTTTTGAATAATTAAATGAGTGAGGGATTTGAGTGTTGTGGTAGAGGGAAAGATTTTCAGTGAATATCAGCTTAAAGGGACAGTTCACCCCAAAATGAAAATGTTATCATTTACTCACCCTCATGTATGAACTATATGAATTTTTTTTATTACAAACATGTCTTACTTGAGTCCATACAATGAATGCTAAATGGGAGGTCCAGTGTATGATTTTTGTTCAAAATATCTTCTTTTGTGTTCAGTAGAAGAAAGAGAAAATCATACAGCCTCACTTTATGATACTCCCTTTATGTCGCCACAAAAACAGAGAAAAAAAATGTAGAGAAAAGTAATTTGTAAAACAATGACAGACTTGTCATGTTTTAACTTTTTTTTTTTTTTTTTCAAAATTGAAATTCTACACTTCCATTAAATTTTTTTTTTTTTTAAAGAAATGGATATTTTATTTAGCACGGGTGCATAAATTGATTCAAAAAATGACAAGTAAATTACTTTTACATCGTTGGAAGGTTCTGTTTTCAACATTGATAATAATGAGAAATGTTTCTTAAGCATGTTTAGAAGGTTTCTTGAGGTATAAATAATAAATTTAAAATTTAAAAAAAAATAAACAAAAAGAAAATCTCAAAAAAAAATCACGAAGAAAAATTTTAATAATAATTTTTGTAATAAAATAATAAAATTAAATTTAAAAACAACATAAAAGATCATGTGACAGTAATACAGGAGTAATGGCTGCTGAAAATTCTTGCAATTACAGAAATAAATTACATTTTTAAAATGTATCGAAATAGAACATTTTATTTTAAATGATGATAATAGGCCTATTTCATAATATTACTGTTTTGTACTGTACGTTTGATCACATAAATGCAACCTTGGTGAGCACAGGAGACTTTAAAAATAATTTTTAAAAAAATCATACCGACCCCAAATGTTGGAGTGTGTTGCAGTGTGTTTCAAATATAAGAGTGATGTTTTGGTGGTGCATCAAAAAAATCGCTTGAGTGAGGTTTACTAATGAGTCTATGTTATTCTGCCCACAATCAGAAAGAGTCATTAGCTTTGCTTCACTTTCCTTTCAATATCTCCTTTTTTTCAGGCAAACTAATGTGAAGATATATCCATTTTGTCTGCCTCTTCAACTGAACTCAAGAGACAGAGGAAGACAGAGCAGAATAGAGAGAGTCAGGAGACTGAGGCAAAGAGTGATAGTGGTGCATTAAAAGGCAGAGCACATACAGTGCAGAGCCACATTCATTATTCATTAGCTAAGTTACCATGTGTAGTAATTAAAACACAAAATCTTTGTCTAAAACAGAAATTGCTTTAGCAGAAGACTCTTACCCTTTAAGAATTCATTTCTGGAATTAGATTCATTCTTAGATTGTATGACTGTACACCAGGCATTCAAAAAAATCATTCGATGGTGATGGATGTCACTGTACAGATCCTACTGATGTGGCAGATTCGGTGTTGCCATGAGAACTTAGTGTTTTGCTTTGTGATTCTTCTTAAATTAAACTTGACAATTGTGGAAGGCAAAAATAGAGCAGCCAAGGAGAGTGAGGAAAAAGACAACAACGGCCTGACCCTCCTGGTTGGGCACAAATGAAGGAGCCACAGCTAGCATGGTGCTCATCCCGTGCATACAGATTGCATTACACAGCCAATCCACTCAAAGAGCTCCTCTAATGCACTGACATGCCTTAGTGTGTGGAAGCGGCCAGTTTCACTCAGTTAAGTGGTCCCCCATGGTCGATTAATACAAGGGAGACTGTTTTACTCATAAAACACCACTCTCAATATCGATGAAGTCCCAGTTACCGAGACGCTAGCCTTTGTCATTATCACACCTACCACTGTTGCTCTCTGAAAAGTAGGACATATAGCGGTTGACGCTTCTTATATTGACTCATGGTAGATGAACCGAAGCCTGTGTTTAAGTCTTCAAATGAGAAGGGTGGTTGCTGATGACAATCTGCTTGATTAATTTAGCGACGTATGGAACGCCCTCATTTGTTTGCAGTCCTGTCAGCAGAGGGATCATCCAGCTGGACCCTCTGCATCCATTTGCAGGAATGAGATGTGACTGAAGCGCCGCCTCTGCCGAGATATCTATCACACCGACACAGTGCTGTCACATACAAAAAACATGAATTACAACGTGAGCTTCTGCTGCATGCGCGTTCGAGCGGCAGCACTCACTCAGTGAAGGGAACGTGCTACAGCAACCCAACATCTAGCTTCTGGTGGAGAAACATGGTGTGAAAGCAACACACTGCCCCAAATCTCATTCAGCACACCTACATGTTCCTGTGAGCTATGTTTTTCACTGTTCAAAACAAATATTTCCGCCTAGTCATTAACCTTAATGACTGCACACCACAGACAATGCAGAAGAGAACAGGGGAGGCAAACAGTGGTAACCATTACTTTCCCTGCTTGAGATGACAATAGGAGCAGCTGAGGGCCTCCAAGCTATAATCTGACTGTGGCCGTATAGTCTCCTCCGTCATTAATATTGACTCTGCATGAAGCCTGGCCAATTGAAGCACTCAGCTGCAAGCATGCCGGCACACATAAATCCAGTGTGCTTCAAGACCCTGAGTGGCTCTCAGAGGAGGCCGGGACATTACCTCAATTCGTTCTGTTTTCCAGTTTCATAAAACAACTGGAATATTTGGAGAGTGTGGTAGAATTTCCAACAGAAACCAAATTAAGTGGCTAAGGATGAAATCAATTTTGATGCAAGAATTCTCTAGGAATATTTTTAAGAACAACTATGAAACACATCTGCCTCTAAACTCTGATGTGAAGTCGTATGATGCTGTGAGTAAATTCCTTAAAACGCTTATGAGCCACGGGGTCAACCTGCAAATACTACAGTTATTGGAAGTTTTTCTCAATCGCAAAAGTAGGAAATAGTTTAGAAGTTCACAAAAGGAGGGAGGGAAAAAAGTCAATACTGTATTGTACACATTTGTATGTATACAGTACATTCATTTTTTGCAGCAATGTGTTACATGTAAACAGAAAATATTCCAGGTCCTAGATATTTATCACATATAAATGTATGCCTGACAAATTTTGATGTTTGGATCATTCTGCATGTGATGACTTACACAATTAAATAATATTTAGAAGTTGTGAGGATTATGACAGTTGCACTGAGAAACAACTCATCAGTTTTGATTAGCAAGCTATTTAGTTATTGTGCAAATTGTTCTCTACTCTTGTGCCAAAATACATGCAGTTTACTTAAAAGAATAAGACTCTGGTGTGAACAAGAACCTCATTTTTGTGATCAGCGCGAGAACACACGCAAACTGCATAGTCTCCCTTAGGAGAGAGAGGTGTAATTTAGAGGGTAGTAAACAGGAATATAGAAAATTTGCAATTTATTATTTAATTCGAATTAGCAATAAACTCTTTTTGAATTTTTTATGAAAAAAATTTATGGGGACGGTAATTTTAGAGTGTCAGAAGAGATGTTGGGATAAACAAAGAAACAAATTGAAACAAGTTGTGTTTTAAAAGAATTTTTTGAAATTTGAAGTTTTATAGGCCTAAAAGGACAAATACAACGATGGGACAATAGTATGACAAAACGCCAGAATGACAGAATAATAAGATAGATAAAGCAACAGACAAACACATTTTTGTCTGCATTATTGAATAAATGGCAATATGATCACCTAAACCAAAAGCATTAAGACGGAGTAAATGTATTTAGATCTTCCAGCATTTGCTGCTCAACCACTCTGTCCAGACACTGTCTCATGGATAGCAGTATGTGTCAGTATGCGTCTGCCGAGATGCCAAGCTGTTTCGATCTATATCCGCCTCTGCCATCATATTAGGAGAGTCTGTTGGTTGGCAAATGTTTTTATTGTGGAACAAGCTTCGACCCCGGACCCTGTCACAACAGTATGTATTCTAGGAAGTCTGTGATTTATCAGCCTCAAAGACACGGATCTCTTTGACACACTTCTGTTTGTGAATCCAGGCCAACTGATCTGAGAGGCTTGAAAAAGCCAACTGCCTTCAAGTTCCTCTCCCATATCCGAAATATGCTGAGAGTGGTTGAAGACATCCTCTTGGGGAGGGGAGGGTGGCTGTTTGAAAAGGGGTTCCAATATAATGAGCAACCCAGATTTGTACTGTGCCTTCCACGGTGGTGATGACAAACATACAGTGCAATCAAGGCAAAGTGATATTTATAAGCTGAGCTGAGCTGAGAACACCTCCCTCTCTGTCTCCACTGACTAATCTCTCTGAACAGTACAATTTATGCCATTTGGCTCATCTGTAGGATATAGTGTTGACATAGGATTTCTGAATTAACAATCAACACGGAGGCTGTCGCTATTGTGTGATGGCACAATCTCTATGGCGGGCTCTGACTGAGCCGCAAAGCCTTAGTATTTCAAATGCAGACATTTATTACAGTTACCGAGGCCTGAGGGCATAGGAGTCAATTTTCATTTTCACTAAAATGAGAGATTTGCTTAATAAGCTGCTCAAAGGACCTATCTCCATAGATTAAAAATGCACGAACTCTAACCTCTCCATTCCTATGCATCTGTGCAACACCCTGGCTCCTCTCCAGTGCGCCAAATGTCTGTCAGAAAGGGGTTTTGCGTCCGCGTATGGCATTAGACATCTGCTGCTGACCCCCCCCCCCCCCCCTAAAAACCAGTGCAGCATGTTCGCTCCATCATTTATCTGTAGCCATTTGGGCTGCATCCTGTTCCCCAAGACCTACATCTATTTCTTAAGTAATTCACATTAGGCGATCTGCTCCTTGCAAAGACCACAGGCAGACTAATTATAAATCATACACTGATATCTCCATCAACAACTGATTCATTGCACTATCACATAATAAAAGAGACCATGAAGGATCTAAAATACGTTAGAGCAACCAAAAAAAAGCATCAATTAGGTGTGCCCCCCCCCCCCCCCCCCCGCGTTATAATATATCAGTTCTCACAGCTTCACAGGTCTATAAAAGAAGCCATTTTGGATGGATCTAATTGTTAGCTTGTGTCACTATGCAGGGTAGCTCATTACATATATGCTTGATAAATTTTGCTATGGCTCCAAGTGGGATTTGAACCCATGACCCCAATATTACTCGACAGGCAAGTAGGCAATGAGCAAGGAAACCAGGTTAGGCCATTCCAGGAGCACATTCACCTCAGCGCAGTCTAAATTGTTAAGGGAGATCTACTGTGACAACCAACATACTGCAGGTAATAACCCACGGTATCTTCGCTCCGGTACAAATTCTCAGAAGAGTAATGTGAACAGGCATTCACAGAGGCCACATGACCCAGCAACAGCCTTTGGTGATTCCAGAATTATCATCAGCAAGAATCTGCCACTGGAGACCTTATTAAACATAAACATAATGCCTGAATAAAACACATAAAAACCAGAGGGTTTCTTCAAAGCTCAGTCATCCTGGGTACTAGATCAGATATGAGGATTGTTAAAAGTTACAGGATAAACAAAGCTTTTTACAAGCTTGTGCCTTGTAGTCTTGTGTCCAGTATTTTTTTTAGCAGAATGATTCTTTAATTTATTGGCAGTACTAATGAATGAAACAAACTGACTGCTTACACTGAAAAAAAAATTATGCAGGATTTAATTTGAATTTAATTTTCTAGTAAATTTCACAAAAAATGACAAAGAAATGGCAAGAAAAACTATGAATTAAACATGAAATTTTGAAGTAGAAAAAGACTTAAAAATATATATTTTTAGTGTATCGTTGCTAGTATGGTATTTGGGATGTATGTGTAGATGATATTGTCTTCAAACACAACAGATAGATTTCATCAATAACCACAAAATAATTGAATGTTGTTTGTTGCCATTTCACAATGGCTGACATAAGCATGAATGCATCTAACAAGTGCTATCGATTCTACAGTAATGGTCCAAAGGTCAAACATTTTAGCCAAAGAGGAAGTCAGACATTTATCCTACTTAAAATTCCATCATTGTACTATTGTTACTTTAAATTCTGCTGGGACAGAGTAATGGGACGCCGCACGATTTATAAAACACCATTTTTAAAGAGAAAGCCAGTGTGGCTGTATGTTTGGCAGAAGCAGTGCTCACTGCTGGCTGGATTATATCTTGTCTAACAGCACTTCCTCTGACCCGAGAACAGTACACCAGCGGTGCAGTCATTCATTCGGCCTCACTGCATTGACACTCCAGCACTGAGAAAAAAAACATTACATTTACAATTTTGCCACAGCGCAATCCTCCCCATTTTTAGCATATCTTTTGCATCTAAAGATGAAGAAGCTAGTCTATACAATCCTTTCAATCTATGTCATTAAACTTTTTAAATTTTGCACAGCCTGACCCACATTAGAGATGGTCTTTATGAAGCATCAGGGTGGGCAGAAGCATTTCAACTGCTCAACAGGCTCCTCCTTGCCTTAGGGGAATTGAACGGTATCTGGCATTTTTTTTGGCTCAGCAGACACATTCAATACATTAACACTCATCTTCATGACAGCACGCCAGTGCCTGCATTACACATTGAACCTTGTTTCTTTGAACTGCTTCTGACATATTATCAATCAAATAAGAGCTTGAGGATAAGGAATGTCCAGCCCAAGAATTAATTTCAGGTCACAATCTTAGAAAAGAGAGAAAGATAAAGAATGTTTCCACAACCGAAAGGTGGAGATACTTTACTGGAAACAGAAGAACTCGATTCTTGCAAATTGCAGATTAATATAATGATTTTTTTTTATTGTGACCCCAATGGATATGTGATTTTAATCACACATTTAATTTGGGAGAATTCATTTTCTCTAAAATACTGTAATTGAGCTATTTGATTCTTTCATTTAAGCTGGCTAAGATGATTATGGTCCACAGTGGACTGAAAATGCTCAGAACATCTGTCATGGATTATTTGCAGTGAAAGGGAAAGTTAAAGCCCATTTAGTATATTTATCTAACACAGAGAGAATCTTTATTGTATCTGCAAGCATTAACTTGTCAAATATTGTTGTTGCTCTGTAACTCTTTCATCTTAGGAGCTTAAGAATGCTTGAAGGAAAGTATGCATTAAGGACATCCATAAAAACGAAAAACATGAATTGGCGCATTTAAGTCTTATTTGATAGAACTTTTTATACAATGCTTACTTTGATAAGTACATAATGCAATAATTTGATAATTATTGCAGCCCATTTTTTTACCTTACATAATGTTCTTTCCTACCATAAACAGTAATGGTTTTCAGCACCTTCCCAAAAAAGACAGCTCCTCAATCCTTAACACCACTGGTGAAGCAACAACCCACGAATCCATGAATCATCCATCATAAATTACGTAAACTCTCTCAAAAACCAATACATAGCACAGAAGCTTATCCAATGAATCAGACTTGCTTATAGTGTCCATTACAGCACCTCTCTACCTTAGTGAAGTTCTGAAGCCTTTTGAGGGTTGAATGTTAAATGCAGATTAGCACCAGTGTGAGCTGCCAGCCTTCCTGGAACTTCCTGCGTTTTTTATTCCAACCACAAATTAATTATAAAATGGTTATGTTGCAGTGTGTTAACTAATAACATTTACTTGCGGTATTCAGGAAGCCTCAAAAGTCACTGGGGTCTATTAGAGGCAATGAGAAACAGTTGTGTCGACCATCATGGATACACTGCCTCTTTCCCCTTGTCTCTTTAGAGCATAGCAATGCACATGTGAACAGAATATGAATGACCCAACGCCATATTCTAGCAAAAGTAAATGGTAAGTAGTGCAACAGAAAAGCATAAGACAGCTGAATAAATATCCCCAAATATACCACATCACAGCCACAGAAATAAAGCAAATCATAACCCTCTGCAGCATAGATAGATAGATAGATAGATAGATAGATAGATAGATAGATAGGAACACATTCAAAAGATGAGATGCATCCATTCAACGTCAACTTAATAAGAAAATAGGTTTCGCTTTAAAATAGATCTGTATAGACCGGTTAGATTAGGCTACGGTTCCTTACCCATTTCTGTCAGGAAATTTGAGCTGTGAGGCGATATCAGTAAATGGGAGCATCACTGCAGCCCTCACACAACACCCAGTTCATGTAGAATCCATGCACGATGTACGGAGATGCAAGTAAGAGCAGCGCGCTCTAAAGCGCTCGGTGAGCTTTGACAAAGCAAAGCAGGTGCAAAAACAAAAAAAAAAAAAAAGGAAAAAAAAAAAAAAAAAAACGCGGGGGAGGGGGGCCTGAAGAGAACACATCTTCTACCAAATCTGTACATACATCAGGGATAAATCTACCACCGTTGACATGTTTTGCTGGATACATAAAAAAAGCCTAGTATCCAAATCCGGGAAGGAAATGTCTAAACCACATGGGTTTTGAACAGCCTCCCTTTGGGTAAAATCCAGTAGTTAGTAGCCTACTTGGTAGGTTTCACTCAGATCGAGATGTGCCCTTTAAAACCACTGCCATACACCGCCGTTCTTCAACGCGTTCTGGCCCCATGCTTCTCAGACCTTGCTCACATCCACCACCGCAGTCCATAGATGTAACACAACGTGCTGACTCCGCTGAACGCTGTTGAATGTGTTACAGCATCACCTCAGAGCCTCATTGAGTGCGCACTCCTTCCTCTCGCCTTCATTATTTCTCGTGAGCGATGTTCACTGCAGAGCCTCCTCAAAGTTGAACCGGCGGCTCAACATCCAGCAATAACGTTTTAACTCGCGTTGCTCAGGGAGCTTCTGGCTAATTCTGCCGTTTAATGTCAGCGTACTAAACTTAATACGTTCCCTTCGTGAATCTCAGCTCAGCTCGTCCAGGCTCATTTAAAGCGACGTTTGTTTGGCGCTGCAGTTTTCTGCTCCTTTCGTATTGCTTACAAATCGCCGTTGCGCCGGCCAGCTCTATGTTTCGTCAGAAAATGTAAATAGAAAGTGTAAGCACACGGAAAGAGACACTGTCTGTGAAAATGTGGCTGAGGAGAAGGGAATATTTGCAGCGATTGACGGATGATGTATTAAACCTGACACTGCGCGTTTTTGAAAAACCCAAATGTTGCTGAATTGATGAGGCTGTTGGTGTGTTTGTGTGTGTGTGTGTGTGTGTGTGCGTGCACAGTCTTTAGTTACTCGTTTCGCCTAAAAGATCTTTATTTAAACTTGCATTTATTAATATGTGTGGATTTTCTCTGTAATGTTTTTTCTTCTTCTTTTTTTTGGCACAAATTGATGTGGGATTGCCACCTACCGGCATGCATCGCCCTCTCGGTATTTCTATTCTCTGCCAACCATCAGCAGGATAACACTAAATTTTATATGCAGGGAAGCATTGTTGTTCCTTTGCAGAGCCTTAATGAACGCATATAATTCGTTTTTATATATAAATAATATATAAAATAATGCATAAAGGTGATTAAGTAATAATATACAGGTATGTTTAAAATGTGGTACCCCCCCGAATGTAAAATGTTAAATAATTCTTTGTGAATCTATAAATCAAATTGGAACCCTTTTGTTTAGTTCCTTGCACATACTCTTTCTATGATGGGGTACAATGAATCTAAAAGCCCATTGGGATAAAAGGCCCCTTGGATGTAATTTTCTCCTAAAACACTGCATGGCAACAAACAACACTAAAGCTGTTTTCTATCCATTTGTGTATCAGTAGGGGTTGGGAATAAATATTTGCAATGGATGTGCAAAGTGGATCCATATTGACTGATAATCACAATGATTTATTTGTGAAATGCACATTAACTATAACGGTTCTTTCACAAACAGCTTAAAAATGCAGAATACAAAATAATCAAGTTGTTATAAAGTATGATACATTATGAAATGACAAAGTAATTGAAAGTAACTAAGAAAAAGAATGCTTTTGATGAAGCTGCATGCTAAAGTTCTTAAACATTTCTTAAATGAATAATTTATAAGATCAAACGTCAACATTTCACAGATCTCTGGAAAATTCACTAGCAAATGTGAATGCTCTTAATCATAAGCTTCTATGAAGAATACAAAGTGAAACACTGTATAATTTTTAAGATGATCATTAATCATCATGCTATTATGAGATATCATGTCATACAAGTTAGAGCCTGGATATTTCCTAATATGCTTTAATAGCTTAATTGTATAGCAGTGTTAAAGCTCATTTGTGTCACCCCTTCTGGAAATGTGGTTTATGATGGCAACTGGTGTGACTTTGAGCAAGTCGCTCATTTATGGTAATTCACTTGTCTAGATGATTGATCAATTGGACTATCAGGGCTGACGTTAACCTGGTCTGATAGAGTCTATCAGACCAAGTCAATGTCAGCCCTGTTAGTCCAACCGATCAATCATCTAGACCATATTACCAGCAAACACCCCAAACATATCAGCTATAAACCAAAATTCAATGATTATTATATTAAAATAATATTAATTATTGTTTCGATACATTTATTTTTAGGAGGGAAGTGTTATCATATAAACTTGATAGACTGAGAATGCTTGTTTGCAAATCTACCAAAAATTTGTAGTACCAAAATTTGTAGTACCAGTTTTTGTAGTACCAAAATTGTCTTTCTGCATAGATCACCTTATGTTGAATTGTAACAGCAGTCTTTTGTAGCGACACGGTCCATTAGATCAGCCTTCAGATTAATCAGTGCAATATACTGTTCACCATATTCCACTATTCTGTGATCTAATCAAAGGAGAGTTACTGATCGCAGTCTCTTTATCACCATTATGGCTTAGAGTAAAACACTCAACGATAACTAACTTGGGGGGACTGTCGCTGCAATTAATGTAAACAGAAAAAGCATAATACCATCACTCCAAACATTTAAAACACCTCAATCTCATATACATAGATTTATATAATGTGATCCTGTGAGTTTGAACACGGGTGAAAAACCTTGTGTCACTGGTATATATCTCTAGTACATTTTGTATTCCAGCATAGATAAAACCAGTGGTGAGTGGTAACTTTTTCATGCAGGTAATGTTCCAGTACTCCATTCCCCTTTTCCACGATGCAACCAAACAGAGATACACTCTGTAAACTGAGGCGCAGCACGTCGGATTAGAACAAGGTCAAAGACACAGATCAAAATCACAGATGAAAACTAAAATTAAATTTAAAATCATACTCATTCTCCTGCCTTATTTGAAGATTAAACCATTCTCTGATTTTTCTTTGTGATTTAACTCGACTCCAAGAACTTTGTGAACTATGTTTCAAGTGTTATGTTATAATAGGTAACATACACAATAATGTAACAATAACAGTATGTCAAAAATAATGGATTTTCACAAAATAAGTTTGTTTGAGAAAGTGTAGTATTCAGTTATGGTTTACTTTGTTTAGTTTTTTAAAACTACATTATCTATCTATCTATCTATCTATCTATCTATCGATCTATCTATCTATCTATCTATCTATCTATCTCTCCGGAGCAGATATCATCGTGTCGGTCTGTGTGTCGGTCTGTCATCGTTCGCTGTGTGTCTGTCTATCGTCTGTCTGTCTGTCTGTCCCGTCTATTGCTATCTACTATCAGCTATATAATCTATCTATTATCTATCTATCCTACTCTATCTATCTATCGTCATCTCTCTGTCTGTCTGTCTGTCTATCTATCTAATCGATCTATAATGTATCGGTCTGTCTGTGTGGTTCCTGTCTAAGTATGTGTCTGTCTGTCTGTATCTCGTCTATGATTATCTTCTGATCTATCGATCTATATATTATCTATCTATCTATCATCTATCACATCATGTCCGTCCATCCGTCCGTCATCCATCCATCCATCCATCCATCAATCCTCATCCATCATCAATGTCCATCCATACATCCATCCAGCCATCCATGGTCGGCCTTGGTCGGTGGTCGGTAGGTCTGTCTGTCTGTTCTATTACTATCTATCGTCATCTCTCTGTCTGCTGTCGTCTATTATCTATTCATTATCGTCGTCGTCTGTGGTCTTGTCTGATCGATCTATCAGCTATCTATGCTATCATCTATCTATTATCTATAGCTCGTCTCTGTCTGTCTGTCTGTCTGTCTGTCTGTTATCTATCTATCTATCTAAAATACTATATCTATGTCATCTGTCTTCTATCGTCTGTCTGTCTGTAGGTGCTTCTGTTAGGTTTTTTTTTCTTTTTTGGTATGGGGTCTGTATATCTATCTATATATTCTATCTATTCGATATAATCTATCTATCTATCTATCTATCGTCTGTCTGTCTGTCTTTCTATCTATCTTCTGTCTGTCTGTCTTCTGTCTGTCTGTCTGTCTGTCTGTCTGTCTGTCGTATATCTATCTATCTATCTATCTATCATCTGTCTGTCTATCGTTCGTCTGTCTGTCTGTCTGTCTGCTGGCTGTCTGTCTGTCTGGTATAGCTATCTATCGTCATCTGTCTGTCTGTCTGTCTATCTATCTATCTATCTATCTGTCTGTCTGTCTGTCTGTCTGTCTGTCTGTCTGTCTGTCTGTCTGTCTGTCTATCTATCTATCGACTCTATCATTATTTATCGTCGTCTGGTCGTGATCTGGTCTGTCTGTCTGTCGTATGTCTGT
This sequence comes from Sinocyclocheilus anophthalmus, assembly GCA_018155175.1. NCBI lineage: Eukaryota > Metazoa > Chordata > Actinopteri > Cypriniformes > Cyprinidae > Sinocyclocheilus > Sinocyclocheilus anophthalmus. The sequence continues at coordinate 69,222 of JADLZN010010924.1, forward strand.
TATCATCTATCTATCTATCTATCTATCTATCTATCTATCTATCATATATATATATATATATATATTATCTATATATCTATCTACAGTATCTCTTTTTTGTGGTCCCCAAACCTCCACACCCACTGATGGCATTGGGTGACTGTCTGTTTACATCAAATCTCATTACCCCCTATTGTCTTATGCGCCTGTTGGTTTTTCATTTGCTGATAATGATTTTATAGACAGGATGGGCTATACAAAGTTTTCTTTCTGCTGGTTCTGCTGCCAGCGAAGACGGCAGGAAAAATGCTGCCTCAACGACTATGGTTCATCTGCTTTGCAAATAAACTGATTTTTTTTATTCTTTGTGGGGGAGGGAGTAAGGCTGTAATACTTGTAGTAGAGGGAGAAGACTATGGCGAATGAAAAAAGCAACCGTCAAAATGAAATTTATCTATAAGACTGCACTTTGAAATGATAACACTTTAATATTAAAAATGCAGAGTTATTTTGCTTTCTTTGAATAAGTTTTCTGAAGCTCAGCAGTTTATGCATATGTTGACAAAATGAATGAATTCATTTTCTGATAAAACTCTATGGAGAGAGAAAATGCTACAGCAGGTATAGGCTTTATGATTTTAATTTGCTTTATTTGGCGCAGTGCAGTTTGCCAGATGTGGCTGAAGAGCTGCATGGACGGATGGGTTGTAAATTCTGTTGTAAAATCTGTCATTTTCATTCAGTTGCTTGTTTGATTGAACTCTCATTCTTGTACCTCAAGCATTAATTATTATGTCTTTTTTTTTTTTGCTACATCCCATACATCTGCAGTTCAGAGCCATGCTAGCTTGCATTCAGAAACCTGTCAGCTTTCTGGGACAGTCTTCAAGATGTAGACAGAAAGACATCAGGAGAGACTTTCTAAAGCTACTATGGCTATAGCTTTAAATTATTAATAATGCTGTCCCACTGCTCTTGTTTTTTTTCCTGTCTCACTTTAATATTAAATGACTTATACCTCAATTTAGAATAACCATATGATAAGGACCATTCAGAGAGCAGAGATGAGGCTGCCAGCCTTACACTCTTTGAGGAGCACCTTTCATGACCGGAGAAGAGGAGGAAGAGTCTGTTAATTGGTGGTGTATTTAGTTTTAGTCTCAATTTGACTCCATAAAATTACCATTAGTGCAATAATTCTTTGGGTTATGTAAGTTTCTCCTGAATGCTTAACGGCATGGTATAGTTTTGGCCAGGAGTCTAAAAGGCCAAATAATAAGCAGGTCAAATAATGTGTAACGGTATGTAAACCAGCAGGGATTTGTGAGCAAAGTTAAAATCACTCTTGTTATCTAATATAGAAAAAAACCAATGAAAAGTCAAGAATTTAAAATCATTTTGATAAAAAAGTTTGATACAATTTTTTTTGTAACATTTCATTATGACAGACCTAACTATAAGTAACTTTCCAACTACATGTCAACTTACTCTACTAAACCTAACCTTATAACCTAACAGTTTACGAATACTCTAATAAAAGTTAGTTGACATTTTATAGTTTATAGTAGTTGCAAATTAAATAGTTGAGAAGTAGTTGGAAAATTACTTATAATTAGTAGAATGTCTAAAGTAGACTATCAAAATAAAGCATAACCAAAAAAAGCACCATAGAGTAACCAAAAGACAGGGTGTAAAAAACAAAACAAACTCAAAATCAAACGATGTAGCGTTTTAGTACACTCAGATGCATTATGTGGAAAACTGCATAATATGTGACCCTGGACCACAAAACCAGTCATAAGGGTCCATTTTTTAAAATTGAGATTTATACATCATCCGAAAGCTGAATGGATGAGCCTCCCATTGATGTATGGTTTGTTAGGATAGGACAATATTTGGCCGAGATACAACTATTTGAAAATCTGGAATCTGACGGAGCAAAAAAATCTAAATACTGAGAGAATCGCCTTTAAAGTTGTCCAAATGAAGTTCTTAGCAATGCACGTTACTAATCAAAAATTAAGTTTTGATATACTTATGGTAGGAAATTTACAAAATATCTTCATGGAACATGATCTTTACTTAATATCCTGAAAGAAAAATCTATAATTTTGACCTATACATTGTATTGTTGGCTATTGATACAAATATACCCGCGCGACTTATGTATGTCTTGTTTTGTGGTCCAGGGTCACATATTAACAAATAAAAGTTCAAATAGAAACAGTTAACTAACCTGCTGTATAGCTCTAACTCAGAGTTCTCTGCTTTTTTATGTTTAACATGCTATTATTAACGCTGATCTAGATAACTACAAATTGACATGCTTGTATTTTGTGTTTTGTAGTATGTTTTATTGTACGAAAGAAAATTCATTTGAAAAGAAAGAAAATTCGCTTGAAGCACACATTTTAGGTGAATGCCAGATCACCATGATGTGGAGTGCAGTTTTCAAAGAATTAGGATTAAGACTATAATTTAACAGAGGAACTGAACTGGATCCTGAAAATTACTACAGTAGTCATGTATCACCTGAATCAATGATTTTGACTGTTTGGTGAAACTGAAACAATCCAACAGCTTGTCACTTAGATGGGGATCTAATGTTCTAAAATACCAAGCCATGTTCTAAATGTTCTAAAACACCAAACCAAATTCATAGCTCTATTCCAAAAAGAAACAAAGAATTGTTCAGATCAGTGTGCTAACACGCCTAAATAAGGAACCCAACAATTAAACAGTGCACATCTTTGAGTTGAATGCAGGTACTTAAGCCAGTAAATTGATTCATTTCCCACTGCTATCTACCAGCAAAATAAATAGGTTACATTCATTATTAAAAAAAACAAAAAACGTATTCTCTAATTAAGGGATAATAAAAACGGGGAGAAGGAACAGAAAGGGCAGGAAAAAGCAAAGAAAAAACTGCGGGGGAGAAATTAAAGAAAGAATAGGAAATGAAAGAGGGGAAATGGAAACTGAATAAAAAATGAATCACTGGGTAAAGAGAAAGGTCCAATCCACGCAAAATTAGAAAATATATTTCGGAAAAAAATGTTGCGAGTAAAGGGTGGTTTAGATATTTTAAACAAGTCTGAGTGTGCTAAGGAGACTTGAAATAGGCGACAGGTAAAAGTGTTGAGTGATAAGCTCATAAAACATAGATAGAGATTGTAAGGGAGAAGAAATTAAGAATAACGAAAACAGAAGGTTTGAAAGAAAAGGCAGTGGGGGTGTGTGTGGGTTGAAAATAAATAAATAAAAAAAAGCGCGAAGGTAAAAAACAGATGTAAGTGGGTCAATACATAGAAAGACCTCAGGAGGTAATGGAAAAAAAAATAAACCAAGGAAAGAGACAGCACCCTCGGGCCCGATGGGGGCAGCGGACGCGGCAGCAGCACAATCACTGCCAATACCATGCCACGCTCCATTAATCTCCTGACTCAGGGGGCCAAGATAATGATGAACAATACAGACACATATTTTCACGCCAATAGGATTGTATCACTGAACACCAGTAAGAACCAAGTTCAGAGTAAAGTTGTGTTAAGGTGGAAGAGGAATGCCAATGATGTGTCGTGGCTTTATCAAAACATTCCAAATATTTAGCAACTTGATTAAAAGCCAAAGAATTTTCAAAATAAAACCAGTGTTTGGAATTTTAAGTGCAGGGCTTTTGCTCTAATCTTATCCTAATGGAGTACTGGATCTAACACATTGCGGACCCTAGAGGGCCTTTCTGTTCATTTTGCTGAACCAGTGTCTTTTGCATATTTACTGCATGCATTGCATAATGAACTTTAAGACATTTTGAAGTTTGATGTTGCTCCTTTCAAATTTCTAGAGAGATTTTCATCATCCTCAGTTTGTTGGATTTATTAATAAAAATGAAAACACATATTCTGTTTGGATTTTATATGTTTGTATTACATTATGATTGTAAGTCCCAAGTTTAAGGTTTCAATGCATTTATAATTATAGTACTTTGTACATCTCATCTTATGGGTCAGCTGTTTTATGGTACTGAATATCATCACTTTGTGTTTTCTTTTAATTTACTGTTTAATAAAGTTTTGCTGATGCATTTTGGATCACACAATTCTGATTGGTTGAGGTAAAACCAGGGTTCAAATTACGGGGGTGGGGTGGGGTTTGAAGGTAGGCTAGCCTACGCATAATATGGAGATTTACTTGTAAATATTAATATGTATTTCTACAACTCTGACTGATTTTAAAAATGTAATTTTGGCAGCCCCTGAAATGGGTCTTACTGACATTACCTGAGCGGTTGAAGAATATGCTACAGCGCTCATTCAAAGACATGCATTTATTGCTTGGACGGAGCAAGAACACCTGAAATGCATATGCAGATTAAGTCGAGAGATAAAGTTTACCCTTTTCAACTTAATGCTGTTGAACTGAATTTACGGAGCAAACTATTTGCTAAAATAACCACAACATTACAATAAAATACAAGCGTGTGGTAATGTTAGTCAGATGCGCATGAAAGTTGCACGTGTTACTATAACAAACACTGCATGTTTTCTTTCAGATCATCATTGCCGTTTAGAAAGACAAAAGTAGGTTACATAAAAGTTTTTACCTACAGTAAAAATTAAGATTTTTTAAATACAGTAAAAATGAAGATAAGGTGTGAATAATTACATTTTAGACACATTGTCAGTAATTTCGCCAACAAAAATAAGGAGAACTGTTGTGCATCTCTGATCAACACACAGAATCCACGTTTTTAAACGAATCGACTGAATCAATGATTCAGTGAGCCATTCATAAAGGCAGTCACTTGCTTCGTTTCTGAATGAATCAGCCGTTTGAATGACTCACTCAAGACAGCAATTTCCAGCCACTTACTGGCACTTTTAGTTTTATATTTAGAGTATTGTTTCTTTTTAAAAATAATTTTATATTTCACTAGCCTATTTATTTGTATTTTTGTATGTTGAATTAAAATATTTATTTCTAAAGCTACTTATATTTCTTTCTAAAGCTACTTTTTTGTAATGTCTATGCAGTGTTTTTTTTAATTAACAAAATAACTATTATCTTTAATAACAACTTTATCTTTAATTAATCGGCACATGATGTGCATGTTAATTCATCTTATTCAGCAGCCTTTTCGGCTTCGAGCCTTGTCAGCCTCCCCTGCTTCATTCTACTACGTTAATAAATCATTAGCTCATCCATGAACATGAATTCTGCCCGAGTCCCGTCGGATTGCATCGGCTGTGGGGATGAAGACGACAACTCCCATGATTCCACACTCAGTCACGGAGTCATCAAACTATGCCTTTGTCTATTTGTTTATTTTGAATACGCGCCCTCTAGCAGCGAAAATGACATGTTGTGCCTTTAAGTAAAAGATTAAAATGAGGTTCCTGGAATCTAGATAAGGTTGAATGGATAAATAGATTGAAAACATCATGACTATTTTCACAAATAGGTTACGCTTCTATTTTATTTTTTCAAATCAAAAGCATATCTAAGTTCAAAACCAGAAGTTAGTTAGTCCTGAACATGTTTGTTTCCTTCACATACAATTTCATCAGCAAAGGGCATACAATAACACAACAAAGCCCCTGAAGAAATCCAAGAGGCTTCTCCGGCCCACTAAATAGACCGGCAAAATAAATCATTCAAATCTTTACCTCAGGGCATGGATCATTCTCCGAACTCTCCTCTCTTTCTTTCTGTCTCACCCATCCAGGTACAGTAGCCCATGAAACTTTCATCTGGGAGGGTGCCTTTTATCAGTTGTATCCACAGGCTATGAAGGCATACCAGATGGTGACTAGAATCAAAGAACACTTCCCCCCAAAAAAGCAGTCCTCTGGTGACTCAGCCTTACAACTCAAGATAACAAGAACTGCTGCTACTCAGAATTACACTTGTCCTAAGATATTCCCAATTGAGCATGTGAAGAGAAAAATTAGAAATGAAAGAAAGAAACATTGTACTACCATGGAATAGTCCGTCTTTGGTATAGATTTAACTGAGCACTGCGGCACTACAGAATGCCACGGCTCTTAGAGAATCACTTCTGTGACATAGTGCTGCATTGCATTCTGCCCCAAATCCCCAGTCGTCTCCATCACCCGCTTTCTATCTCTCTCTGTTGCTCGCTCTCTCACTCAAGAACATGTGAGGACGCGAGGGGACAGTCTAGACTGCAAATCAGATCCGTGGTCCATATTTCTCAAAAAGAACTAAGGCTTCTTTTCTCCCAACCATATTACATTATGTCAGAAATACAAGAACAATATTTGCAAACAAAATTAAATTAGGATGTTCTATTATTTTGTTTTTGTTAAACAGACTCTAAAGAATAACATAAAGAGCCTAATTTGGAGAACATAGTCTATTTTTATAGTCCTGATGCCACATACTGTGGATGCTAATTAGTGCATTGGACCTCATGGATCATCAGATATGGAAGCTTCCGTGGTCCATGAGTTAAAAAATTTCACACTTTTTTACATTCACAGACATTCCTATTTTATGTTCATACTCCTTGTATTTTCATACTTATTGCATTTTTTCATAAATAATACACTGGCATGAATAATACATTTGGTGACAAAGCTGAAAATGTAGGCAAAAGGCTTTTGTACACAGCAATGTTAATGGTATTGTTAGAAAAACTGAAAGAGAAAAAAAAATGTTTCGTGACACCATAACTAAGTAAAACAAAATAAAAACAGTAGCAAACACATTTAGGTTTTATACAGAATATATTGGGTTATATACAGTATATAAATATATAAAGGGTTTATTTCTAAAACCAACTAACAAATCAAAAACCCACCTTCATTAAACATAATTCTATCCATCCATAGTGAAAAATAAATATACTAAAATATATTTCAAATACATTATTTCATGCTAAGTATACTACAAATACATTTACATATTTATGTGCTTAAGAAAAATACCCTGCAATTGTACTTTTGAACTGGTATACTTAAAGTCTGCTAAAATGGAACTAATTTTGTACTTAATGCACTTTAATTGTGTGGAAATAGTGCTGAAGTCCAAATAAAGATTTACTTAAAGGGGTCATATGATGTTGCTAAAAAGAACATTATTTTGTGTATTTGGTGTAATGAAATGTTTTATGCGGTTACTACAGGTTAAAAAACACATTATTTTCCACTTACTGAACATTATTGTTTCTCCTCTATCGCCTTTCTGAAACACGCGATTTTTACAAAGCTCATCGTCTGAAAAACAAGGTGTGCTGTGATTGACCAGCTATCCAATATTGTGATTGGGCTAATACCTCAAGCGTGAGACGGAAATGATACGCCCCTCACCATATTGTGATGATGCCCTCCAGGCTTGGCGCGATGAGTCAAAAACATTAAACCCCTTGATAAACGAGGCATCGTTTGCATCCAGTGGGAATAATTATGGATTTATAATACTTATACTGTCTTTTACGTGTTGCTTTGCCTCGCGCCCCGTAAACAAGAAAAAAAAAAAAAAACCATGTCTGCATTTGTGATCGGAGAAATGACATACAACAAGTGCTACTCTACACTGCCCTAAAAACTCGCTTTAAATATATAAAACTCTTTAAATATAAAAAACGTACTACAGTCTTTGAGTCAGAACAGCCGGCATTATAGTCTACTCTACCATGATCAGTAAACGGTCCTCCATAAAATGCGCTGCAAACGTCTGAATATTTGGGTTGAAGTGTTTCTGGAACAGTGTTGTAAATACAATTTAACCACTGATTTCTAGTCGTGTCCATTTTGGAAGACCAAACAAAGTATTTTAGCTTTCGCAACGAAACACACAGCATCACACACTGCGGGCTAGAGTGAGCGGAGGCAGGCTTGAGTGAGCAGAGGCGGGCGGGCTTGAGAACGGTGCGTCCGGAGGGCTTGCTGCAACCACATGTGACGACCCTGGGCTTTACTCCGCTTTGTCCACGGTGAAAGCCTTTCCGGCGATCCACAGCGCAAAGTTGTTTTATTTCCTCAGCAACCAGAATGGATCAGCTCCAGGCATGACGAAGAGATATCGTCCTCTTTTGGAAGACCAAAAAAGTAGTTTCGCTTTCACAACAAAACACACAGCGCCTTCACGACATGGCGGGCGGCGGCAACACAATACTACAGCGAGAATAAAATTTACCTTCTTTCTTAGCATGAACATTTGGGCGGCGTTATGCAAATCTTCCCAGATCGTGACGTAGGTATGTTGGGGCGTGTTAGAACGAGCCGTTTTTTGGTAGGCGTGGTTGACTCTTATTTTTTTTTATAAAGAATATCTCTTTGGATTTGATACTTTATTCTTTGCAACTTTACAGATCTTCTTTATGCACCAAGAGCTTGTAACACTCATGTGACCCCTTTAAGTATTTGAATTGGCTAAAGTGAAACTGTTGCAAGTATACTTTAGGTACACTTTACATATCTTGCATTTAAAGACTGATATTCAAAGATCATACAATCCTCATCAATAGTGACATTAAAATACATTTTATGCTTAATATTAAGAAATGTGCATTGTTGCACAAGTAGTATACTACTATATTAGTAAATATTCTTAGTATGGAATAATGTATCTAATATATACCGTTTTTTTTTTTTTTTTTTACTAAGGATAACATTAGATGGTCCTGAGAATATAATGCAACAATTCAAAAGATATTTAACTTTTGGGAGCACAAAAATACAGTAGTAAAACAAAAATAAATATCATAGTCATAGTGAAAAACAAGACGGAAGGGCAAACTAAAAATAAACTAGAAATAAAAACTAAAATGAAAATGTAAAAATAACCCTGTTACACTGTAGTGTTATAGGGAGCATTGTCTTGTTCCTGACACTGTTCCTCTTCTCTGAAGAATACTGTACTTCTCTCACTCCCCCTCGGCCCACAATATCTGTCCTTAACCAACTACCACTTCAAGAATGTGTAAGTGGCCCATAAATGGATTAGATTCGGAGATAAAACTCTGATCCACCACTGCGACTGATCGCTCAGTATTTGAACTCACTGGCCTTTCCTTTGGCCTCTTTTGAAATAATAAGAATCCTATGTGATATGCTCATCCATCACAGCATGGAGTGGCTGGAGGAGAGACTCCCCGGCTGAGCTCAGCGCTAGATGATGGATGTTCTCCTCATTGGCCTCTTGAAAGCCCAGAGACTCAGTCAGGTCCTCCCACTGTCATCATGCCTAAATCAAGATGCAGGCACCCATTCTTCCCCCATTTCCCCTCAGTCTGGACAGGGAAGGACGGACTGGTGACGGAAGACTCTTTCATCAGTTTGATCAGACCTGATGGTGACACAGTTCAAGACAAACGACATGGACATAAACTGACAGCAAATTTCAAATCTAGCCCAGCAGGTTGGAAAATGACTGATGTAGAACAGTGAGATCTGTATGAGTGTACCTATAGAGTGCCTTCAGCACCTCAGAACACCCATACAATGTTGTGACAAGTTTGACATCAGTCTTCTTAAATTTGACTTTTGTTTTGAATTTTAAATGGCTTAACAAGTTACATTTTAATAGAGAGCATGACAGTTGCCTGTGGAGCACCGGGAGTGTTGTTCTACAAAGAGTTTTGTGCAGGGAAGTATGAAAATACATGCTTAAAATATTAAAGTAATTAAACTTTCTGTTGAAATTTTGAGTTTATACTATATCTCACAATTCTGACTTCAAACCATTTCCACCACGGAATAAAAATGGTAATTGCGACTTTCATGTCACAATTCTGACTATTCTGTTCTGTCAAAATTGTGATAAATAAACTTCTATAAACTTGCAATTCTGAGTAAAAGTATGCCAAATTTATGAGACATAGCGCGCAATTGCAAGAAAATGATCCGAATGTCAGAATTGGGAGATAAAAGATTGCAATTGTTTTTTTTTTTTTTTTTTCTTTTTTTACTTTTTTTTACTGTGAGTGTAAACTCAGAATTCAGAGAAAAAAAGTCAGACTTGTGAGATGTAGATTCAGAATTCTGAGCAAAAATGTCAGATTTGTGAGACATTAAAGGGATACTCCACCCCAAAATGAAATTTTTGTCATTAATCACTTACCCCCATGTCATTCCAAACCCCTAAAAGCTTTGTTCGTCTTCGGAACACAATTTAAGATATTTCTGATTAAAACCGGGAGCCTTGTGGACTGTCCGATTAGACAGCCAAGTAAATTAACTGTCAAGGTCCAGAAAAGTATGAAAGACATGGTCAGAATAGTCCATCTGCCTTCAGTGGTTCAATCGTAACGTTATGAAGCGACAAGAATACTTTTTGTACGCGAAGAAACAAAAATAACGACTATATTCAACAATTCTCTCCGCATCACCGTAGCACCATTTTGGAGAACATCCTGGAGAACATCCGCTGAACGCGAGCAGCGTACGCTCTTCTGTGACAGTCACGCTGCACGGATGCGCTGTTTTCATTCAAATAAAAATTTAAATATTCAATTCAATTCAATTCAAGTTTATTTGCTTTTCACAATGCAAATCATTGCAAAGCAGCTTTACAGAAATTAAGTTTCTACAATATATTTAGTATCTTAGTACTTATCAGTGGTGACTGTCAGTTAATCTACTGTACATATGGCAGAAATGTACGGAAAATCAATTTAAGACGTAATCAAACAGACGATTAACATTATTAACAGCAATTATTATATGTTGCGATCAAACTTATAGCAGAATGTGGTAGTTGTGTATGTTGTTTCAGAGTTGGCATCATCTGAGGTGTTGCATCATCTCTTCTCAGGTGTTCTTGATCCAGACTGAAGCTTGTGTAAATCCTAGTTACAAAAACAGAGAAACAAATAGAGACAATTAGCGTAGCTGGTGTTCCAACCAAGCAAAAATGATTTGTTTTACCCAAACTAACGAATAATAATGTGCAATTGATTAGATATAACTGCAGTAAAATTATGAATGCTTATTTTGAATGCTTTGGCCCAAAGAGATGGTTCTTTAATCTATTTAAACAGAGATAGGGTGCTGAACCCCGAATGTTTATCAGGATGCTCTTCCAGAGTTTGGGAGCCCAATACGAAAAAGCTCTACCTCTTTAGATAACATTCTGCTATCCTAGGTACTAGGCACCAGGACAAGCCTAGGCAGGCAAAGTTTATTAGTGTAAGCACATTTCATTACACAACGAGTAATTCACAGTGCTTTACATAACATACAATAAAAACATAATCCCAACTCACAAACAAAGACTTTTTAAGTACTACCAAAAGTTCAGAGTTTTGCGACCTTAGGGAGAGTGATGGATTTTAGCGTGGTAGAAGACTAGTTAGGTACTCAGGAGCTAAACCATTTAGGGCCTTAAATGTTAGTAATATTTTGTAACTGATACGGAACATAATTAGTAGCTAGTGAAGAGACTTTAAAATTGGGGTAATATGATAATATTTTCCTGACCTTGTAAGGACTCTAGCCTCTGCATTTTGGATTACCTGTAGCTTGTTTATTGAGGATGAAGGACAACCACCTAGCAGTGCGTTACAATAGTCCAGTCTAGAGGTCATGAATGCATGAACTAGCTTTTCTGCATCATAAATGGGTAACATGTTTCGTAGCTTGGCAATTTTTGTTTAGATGGAAGAATGCTGTTTTTGTAACGTGTGAAATATGATTTTCAAAAGACAAGTTTGTCTAATATAACACCCAGATTTTTGAATGTAGAGGAAGTAACAGCACACCCGTCTAGTTGCAAATTGTGTGTACTGTCTTTTGAAGTGAAGTGAAGTGACATGTGGCCAAGTATGGTGACCCATACTCAGAATTAGTGCTCTGCATTTACCCCTCCAAAGTGCACACACACAGCAGTGACCACACACACACCGTGAACACACACCCTAGCAGTGGGGCAGCCATTTATGCTGCGGCGCCCGGGAGCAGTTGGGGGTTCGGTGGGCCTTGCTCAAGGGCACCTCAGTCATGGTATTAACGGTGGGAGAGAGCGCTGTACATTCACTCCCACCACCTACAATCCCTGCCGGTACAGACTCGAACCCACAACCTTTGGGTTTTGAGTCCGACTCTCTAACCATTAGGCCCAAACTTCCCCTTTTTTTTTTTTTTCTTTGGTCCAATAAGTAATATCTCCTTCTTATCCGAATTTAATAGGAGAAATTTATTGGTCATCCAATCTTTTAAATTTTTAAAACACTTTGTTAGCTTAGATAATTTAGAAGTTTCAACTGGTCTTGTTGAAATATATAGTTGAATATCATCAGCATAACAATGAAAAATAATTTCATACTTTCTAATAATATTACCAAGGGGCAAAATGTATATCGAAAATAGCAGAGGACCTAGGACAGATCCTTGTGGCACTCCATTTTTTACTGGTGATAATTGAGATGACTCCCTATTTAAATGAACAATGTGGTAGCGATGGGACAGGTAGGATCTAAACCTTCTTAAAGCCTGCCCTTGGATACCTGTTTAGTTTTGTAATCGATCTATGAGTATTCCATGATCTATAGTGTCGAACGCAGCACTAAGATCAAGTAAAACTATCAATGAGATACAGCCTTGGTCTGACGAAAGAAGCAAGTAATTTGTAATTTTAACAAATGCAGTTTCTGTGCTACGGTGGTGCCTGAAATTCTCGGATAGATATTTTTTTGCAAGGAGCGCAGTTGAGCAGACACAACTTTTTCTACAATTTTAGACATAAAAGGAAGATTTGAGATGGGTTTGTAATTTGCCAGTTCACTAGGATCTGTTTGTTGTTTCTTAATAAGAGGCTTAATAACTGCCATCTTGAATGGTTTTGGGATGTGACCTAGAGATAATGATGAGTTAATAATATTGAGAAGAGGTTCTTCTGCCACAGGTAACAACTCTTTCAGTAATTTAGTGGGTACAGGATTTAACAGGCATGTTGTTGGTTTAGATGCAGTTATAAGTTTATTTAGCTCTTCCTTTCCTATAGTTGTAAAGCACTGCAGTTATCTTTTGGTGCGATGAATGAAGCTGTATTATTATTCGCTGTAGAATCTACATTTGTTATGTATTTCTGATGTTATCTATTTTATCAGTGAAGAAATTCATAAAGTCATTACTATTAAACTGTGAGGGAATATTTAGATCGGGTGGCGTCTGGTTATTTTTTAATCTAGCCACTGTGCTAAATAAAACCTAGGATTGTTTTGGTTATTTTTTAAGTTTGTGGATATGCTCGGCCCTGGCAACTTTTAGAGCCTGTCTATAGATGGACATACTGTTTTTCCACGCAATTATAAAAACTTCCAAGTTAGTTTTTCTCAATTTGCGCTCAAGACTACGAGTTTTTTCTTGAGAGAATGGGTATTACTGTTGTACCATTGCGCAGTACGTTTTTCTCTAAGCTTTTTCAATTTGATGTTGGCAACAGCTTCTAATGTATTAGAGAAGATAGTGCCCATGTTGCTAGTCATTTCGTCTAGTTCATGTGTACTTATGGGTACACAGAGCAGGTTATTTGTGAATCTGTCTTTGGTGGCTGGAACAATAGTTCTGCCCGAACGATAACACGGAGCCATATAGTTAAAATTAGTAATACGCAGCATGCACGATACAAGGAAGTCCGTAACATCGTCACTTTGAGGTACTATATCTATATCAGTAAGATCAATTCCGTGTGATATAATTAAATCTAGCGTATGATTCAAACGATGAGTGGGCCCGGTGACGTTTCGCTTGACTCCAAAACAGTTTAATAAGTCTGTAAACGCAAGTCCTAATGCATCATTAGTATTATCAACGTGAATATTAAAATCTCCGACAATTATCGCTTTATCAACAGTAACCAATAGGTATGAGAGGAAATCTGCAAATTCTTTTAGGAGAAGCTGTCACATATGGGCCCTGTGGTCTATACACATACCAGAGCAAGAGATAGATAGATTTCTTTTGCATATTGACATTAACATTAAGTCAGAAGGATTTTTGAATGAATTCACCTGTTCCTTTCTTCTGATTCATTGAAATAATCTTAATATCTGTTGCACCCCGCCGCCACAGACCAAAGATCTGCACGGTCCATGCTTATAACATTAGCTTGGTGAGAGATAATTTTAGCCAGGTTTCAGTCAAGCAGAGTGCATCAAAATTATTATCTGTGATCATTTCATTTACATAACTGCTTTGGGTGAGAGTGATCTATTGTTTAGGAGCCCAAACTTTAAAAATTGTTTTTGTTCATTCAGATTTACATTTTTCTGGTTTAATCACGATCAGATTTTTTTTTTTTTAGATCCTGCATTAAATTTATATTTTTACCTCACTATTCGAGGAACAGACACAATCTTTATAGATTGTAAAGCACAAGTACTTCTATCATTTAAGCTGGTAGAACAAAAGTCATCAGGGCAGTTACAGTATGTGAGATTTGACTTACTAGTCATATGGAGTGTAGCGTCCTGGAGATGTTGTCTGATAGGAGTTCTGCTCCGACTCTGCTGGGTTGCAGGCCATCAGCGCGAAAAAGCCTAGGACGCTTCCAGAAAAGATTCCAATTATTAACAAAAAGCAGTTTATGTTCTTTACACCATGGCAATAACCATTCATTTAAAGCAAAAAAGCCTACTGAACTTTTCGTGTCCTCGTCGATACGTGGGAAGCGTTCCTGACACGATGATCGTCGTCGCGGTCGATGTGCGGCGCACCGTCCGATCATGTCTTCCAAGTCCCTCTTCAGTGTAAATACACATAGAAAACTTATCCTTGTGTCGCGGCTGACACAGACGAGCGTACGCTGCTTGCATTCAGCGCATATTCTCCAAAATGACGCTACGGTGATGCGGAGAGACACAGAGGAGACGAATTGCTGAATTTTTGTTTTCTCATCATCCAAAAAGTATTCTCGTCGGTTCATAACGTTACGGTTGAACCACTGATGGCATATGGACTATTCTGACGACGTTTTTCATACTTTTCTGGACCTTGACAGTGTAATTTACTTGGCAGTCAATCGGACAGTCACAAGTCTCCTGGTTTTCATCCAAAATATCTTAAATTGTGTTCAGAAGAAAAACGAAGCGTTTACGGGTCCATGAATCGATCATGGGGGGAACTTAATGACAAAATGTTAATTTTGGGGTGGCGTATCCCTTTAACTCACAATTGTGGAATGTAAACTCAAAACTCTCAACCTGGACAGTCTAAATTGTGAGATAAAGTTGAAATTACCTTTTGTTTTATGACTTTTTAATTGTGATAGGACAGTAGAGAGCTGACAGGAAAGCATTAGGCATACAGTGCAAAATGATTTACTGTGGCCTATATTGGAACACGTAACTGCAAATGCAGAAGTAATGCATGGAAATGCACCATTTTATTGCAATTGTTAAACAGGCAGCACAAAGCCACATATTGAAGAAAACCGTCTACAGAATAATGTCCCAAAGTTATGAGAAATTCATAGACTCATTTAGCCAAGCAATCCCTGTCTTATCATTCAGCATAAAACATAAAGGCTGGCCTGTTTGAGGATCTTTTAGTGTTTTATAGAATCACAGCACGGTGCTCAATAAGGGCATTCGTTTGACTTTTATTAACTGCCCTCATTTCAGATGGCTTTGCATGTTGTTTTCATTTAAAAATAAGAAATGCATGGATCCTAAACCACTAAACTTTCCCACACACGAGAAACCTGCATACGCACACTTTATTGTTTCTGGTTTATGTCAATTTTTCCGTGTGTAGATGAAAGTTCTCGTTAACATATGAAGAGTTCCAATGCAAAAGCCACTAAAAGCCATCTTGGTCAAAAATGAGATATCGATACTGAGTGAATGCTCTCCACACATATATGTTCATCAAGTACTTTCACTTCAAATGCGCTAAATCCCAGCCTCAACCCATTCAGAAGTACCAGTACTTACATAGAAACCTATACAGTAGCCAGAGAGAAATGCTAATTTTAAAGAAAATCATCAGACGTACTTAGAGGCTTTTGCATCTGAACTCTTCATATATTTGTATGTAATTCTGAATAGCCTTTTAGTGAGGGTGTTGCCATATATAATTAAAATATATATTTTTATAGAAATAAAAATAAGTCTGTGAGGGATGGAAGTACAGTGTGTTCACTGGATTGTACTGTTGTTTATCATAAATTGTTCAGCTGAGTAAAAATCATTCCAAAAAAGAAAACTTTCAATAGACAAAAACTCCATAAAACTATTTTGAAAGTTGTAAGTTGTAAAAATTACATGAGATGCCATTGTAAATACTCCAATCTGTGAGGAATACCTCAAAGTCTTGTTTTCATCCGCATAAAATTCGATATGGCATCTACCCTGACTAAAGTCTATTCAGCCTCAGGGTTTTTTTTTTTTTTTCCATCCTGCAAATGTCTCTTTGGGGGCTCTTTAGTAATGCACAAATGCCATAATTTTTTCATTCAGTCCTCAAAGCAATATACCATAATTTCTGCTTTGGGTTTGGGTCAGTTGAGGGAGTTTAGGATTACAAATGATCCTAATCTGATTCATAGGTGCTAACCTGTTCTGTAACATCCTATCAAGCCAAGAAACACAGACGTTATTCATTATCTGTTGTGCCCAAGTGAAATTACCCAGTGTTACCTTGGTGTGTGGACATCTCTATAAGGTCTTGCTGAACAGAGCATTTGTTTTAGAAGTGAGACAGGGGAATAATATTCTCAGAGGCTTTCCACACCCTGGGGACTTTCAGTCACTCATCAGTACAATCATATGCAGTGTGATCTCATTTGCGTTATCTCAGCCTTATTATGGTGGACTCTGGAAGGTGTCTGCTGCCCGGAGACAGAAATTGTCCCCACAGAGCAAAATCACCTTCCTAAGCTAATTGACAAACACATTGTTCTCAGCAGGAGAGAACAGACCTCAGGCTGGCTGAGGAGAGGATGGAAATGATTGTTACACATCAAGCTCTCCAGTGCATCGCTCGCAATAGGCGCCTCTGAATAGATATCACTGTCTTTTCTCAAGATGCTGTTTGGATGTTTGCAGTGTCTCTGAGATCAAATTTTATGTTTTGGGTGTCATTTGTGCAGTCGGGAAGAAAGAGGAAACGCAAAATTGCTTACTGTGATGAATGAAATTGCATAATGCTAACTTGACCAGAAATTTACAAGAGATTTGGGTGGATTCATAACATGTCACATAAATTTGGTTTATTCTTGTTTGGTGAACAGTGTTATCTGTGCACACACAAACAGACACACAAACTGTCAAAGCAGCCTTTATGAAAAAAGTCTGAGCGTGAAATGGGTGAAATTAGATTCAGGTCTTGTCTGCTTTTGAAACAAAAGCATGAAGATATCAGTGATAAGATCTGACTCATTAAATCAGGGTGTCATCTACTATATCATCACAAAATTGCCACAATCATAATGTTCAGGAGTCTGGCTCAACCTGACATCTGTAGACTTCTATAAATCTATTTAGTGTCTTGTCTGCTATGAACCATAACTATCTGTCATTGAATCTCCCTCCTACCATTTGGCTGGGGAATGAAAGGCAACTTTACTCTTTTTTTTTTCCACTTCAGAGATTCATAGAGAGACTGACATAAATCTCACAAAAATGCACATTCAACACAGTGCAGGCATAGATTGGCAGAACGTGAACTCACCAGACAGATCGTCTCGGTTACGTATGTAACCCTCGTTCCCTGAAGGAGGGAACGGAGACGTCACGTCAGTGACCGACGAATTGGGTTCTCGCTTAGAGAGACCAATCCACTTCGAGTGTAAATTAAATGAGTCAATGCACATTGGCATGCGATTATTGTTTCCAGCTGCTGCTGATCACAGCGTGAGGATAAGTAGGCAGCAGGTGCAGCGCATATCAGCTTTTCGCTTCGGAGCCGAGCCAGTGACCCGGCCGGCTCAGCGGTGGTACAGGAGCTGTGGCGACGGGACGTGACGTCTCCGTTCCCTCCTTCAGGGAACGAGGGTTACATACGTAACCGAGACGTTCCCTCTCAGTCGGTCACTCTCGACGTCACGTCTGAGGACCGACGAATTGGGATCCTATCAAAGGGCCACAGCTACTGCCCCTTCCAGTGTCCTGTGGAAGCCACCTGCGCCCCTATTTTTTGGCGTAGGCCAGGGCTTCTTCACAAGAGGACCAGCTACTGCTGCAATGGCACTACCCAAATGAGTAAGACTGGATAACACTGGGAAAAAGTACCCGTTCTACTTGGAACAGGGGCGTTACGGAGGCTCGAACCTTCCCGAAGGAGGTTTCGGAAGCAATACACATATGGACATCCCTTAGGTGCATATGGAAGAATGGAGGTGATTGAACCCTCTTGGAATGGCAGAAGTCTGCCGGGGAAACACGGGCTCAAGGCTATACCGTGGACTTTACACATATGAGATCCACTTAGGTCTTACATATGGAACCCAGCCTTCTACCGGTTCTCGAGGATTCAACGAGTGAAGGCCTGAAGCCGGACGCTCCGCCATGTCTGGCTGCCGAGGGGACGGAGGGACTCAACAGGGTCTACTATATGGACTCTCTGGAGTGCTTTTGCAAGCCGACCCGAAGCCGGGGCCTCTCCGTGCTTCTACCCGTTTGAGGTGAGAACACAGGAGGATACCGGCTCCACACGAAGGCTATAGAATCTAGCGAATGTGTTAGGGGTCGCCCAGCCCGCAGCCCTACAAATATCTGTCAGCGAGGCGCCACGAGCCAGCGCCCAGGAGGATGCAACACCTCTAGTTGAGTGAGCTCGCAACCTGAGCGGGCAGGGCACACCCTGTGCCTGATAAGCCAGGGTGATGGCATCCACTATCCAGTGGGCCATCCTCTGCTTTGAGACGGCATTCCCCTTCTGCCGGCCTCCGTGAAAGACAAAGAGCTGGTCTGAGGTCCTGACGCTTTGCGTCCGGTCAACGTAGCCCCTCAAGGCTCGGACGGGACAGAGCAAAACCAGGGCTGGGTCTGCCTCCTCCGAGAGCAGCGCTTGCAGGCTCACCACCTGAACCCTGAAGGGAGTAGCGGGAACCTTGAGAACGTAGCCAGGCCGGGGCCTCAGGGTTACCTAGGAATCAACCGGCCCGAACTCTAGGCACAAACCGTTGACCGAAAATGCGTGCAGGTCCACTACCCTCTTGATAGAGGCCAATGCCAGCAGGAGCAAAGTCTTCATTGAGAGGAACTTCAGCTCCACTGCCTGTAAAGGCTCAAACGGGGCCTGCTGTAGTGCCGTGAGCACCAGACTCAGGTCCCAAGAGGGTATAGAGGGGGGCCGTGGAGGATTTAACCTTCTCGCCCCCCTAAGGAATCTGACGACCAAGTCATGCTTCCCCAACGACCTCCCTTCTACGGGGTCGTGGTTAGCAGCGATCGCGGCGACATGAACTTTAAGGGTGGAGGGAGACAGCCTTCGCTCCAGCCCCTGCTGCAAGAAGGACAGCACAACTCCGATCGGGCATCTCCAGGGGGTCTTCTCGGCGAGAAGAACACCACTCAACGAACAGGTTCCACTTCAAAGAGTAGGCGTGTCTCATAGACGGTGCTCTCACCAAAGTGATGGTGTCAACTACCTCCTAGGGTAGATCACCTAGAACCTCCGTGTCCCATCCAAGAACCAGACATGAAGTTTCCAGGGGTCTGGACACGGGTGCCAAAGGGTGCCCCGTCTCTGAGTCAGTAAATCCTTTCTCAGAGGAATCGGCCAGGGAGGGGCTGTCGCGAGGAGCACTAGTTCCGGGAACCAGGTCCTGGTAGGCCAATAGGGCGCCACCAGCAGGACCTGCTCCTCGTCCTCCCTGACTTTGCACAGGAACTGTGCCAGAAGGCTCACTGGGGAAACGCATACTTGCGAAGGCCCCGCGGCCTGCTGTGTGCCAGAGCGTCCGTGCCGAGTGTTCCGTCGGTCAGGGCGAAGAACAACTGGCAGTGAGAGGTTTCTGGAGAGGCAAACAGGTCTACCTGAGCGGCTCCGAAACGTCCCCAAACCAGCTGGACCGTCTGGGGATGGAGTCGCCATTCTCCCGGGCGCACAGCTCGGGACAGCTCGTCGGCTGCCCGGTTGAGCAGCCCAGGAATGTGAACAGCACGAAGCGACCTCAGATGCTTCTGACTCCAGAGGAGGAGGTGGCGGGCGAGTTGCGACATGCGACGACAGCGTAGACCGCCCTGGTGGTTGATGTACGCAACGGTCGCTGTATTGTCCGTGCGGACCAGTACATGCTTGCCTCGTAAGAGCCCTTTGAGATGGCTCAGGGCAAGGTGCACTGTCAGCAACTCGAGGCAGCTGATGTGCCAGTGCAGTTGTGGGCCCGTCCACACCCCTGAGACTGCTTGCCCGTTGTACGTGGCCCCCCAGCCGTTGGTTGAGGCATCCATGCAAACCACAGAATACCTGGAGACCTGCTCCAGGGGCACTCCTGCCCGGAGAAATGCAAGGAACGCAAAGGTCTGACCACGGGGTGAAGGTTTGTCGACAGGCCGGTGTAACTTGGACCCGGGGAGTGCCGCGTTGGCATGCCCACATCGGGACTCGGCCATGGAGCCGGTGCGTGCAGCGGTCTCATAGGGAGTAGCCCCAGTGGCGTGACTGCCACCATAGCTGCCATATGCCCAAGGAGCCTCTGAAAAAGTATCAGTGGAACCACTGTCCTGCCCTTGAACGTATTCAAGCAGTTCAACACAGACTGAGCACGTTCCTGCATGAGGCGTGCTGTCTGTTCGACCGAGTCCAACTCCATACCGAGAAAAGAGATCCTCTGCATCGGGGAGAGTTTGCTCTTTTCCCAGTGAACCTGAAGGCAACAGGCTGAGGTGTGAAAGCACCAAGTCCCTGGGCTCGCACAACTGATCCTGAGACTGGGAGAGTATGAGCCAATCGTCGAGGTAGTTAAGAATGCGAATGCCAGCTTCCCTCAGTGGAACAAGGGCTGCCTCCACGACCTTGGTGAAGACACGGGGCGACAGGGACAGCCCGAAGGGCAGGACATTGTACTGATACACTCGCCCTTCGAACGCAAAGCGGAGAAAAGGTCTGTGTCGAGGTAGAATCGAGACATGAAAGTACGCGTCCATCAGGTCGATCGCTGCGAACCAGTCTTGGGGACGGATACACCTGAAAGTGCATTTCTACGTGAGCATCTTGAACGGGAGCCGGTGAATGGCCCGGGTTCAAGAGACGCAGGTCCAAGATTGGTCGTAACCCACCGCTTTTCTTGGGTACGATGAAGTAAGGTCTGTAAAACCCCGACCTCATATCGGCCGGAGGGACCGGCTCTATCGCGTCCTTCGACAGTAGGATTGCGATCTCTGCACGCAAGCCAGGGGCATCTGCTGCTTTCACTGACGTTAAGTGGACGCCCCTGAACTTGGGAGGACACCGGGCAAACTGAATCGCATAGCCGAGCCTGACGGTTCGAAGGAGCCATCGAGACGGGCGGGGTAGCTCTAGCCAGGCTCCCAGACACACTGCGTAAGTGGCATCAACGGAAACTACAGGCGTACCCGCAGTGGGGCAGCGAGGAAGAACGCGGGAACCGGCCTGGGCGTCTCTTTGCCGGTCCGAGGCGGGGTCTGGTGTGTGTAACAGTGACCTGCATTCGAGCAGAGGGTGCGTTGGTAGTTCGTTGGTTCGTCCTCCCGATCCGCCCACTGCTGCTCATTGGCGAGAGAGGAGGGTGCGTGTGATACGTACTAGATCGTCCACAAACCCCCGTCCCCTCTGGGGACCCAAAAAAAATAGAGGAATTGCTCTTTGTCAAGAATTAGGGTACCACCGACCGAGAGGTCAGTGACGGAAAAAGATGAAAAGATTCTCCGCCCGGCCCTCCTCCGGGGGAGGGAGTGGTGGGCTTACCATCTCCTGAAGAGCACGTCCCTTCACCTCTGGGTCACCCGTCCCCAGGCCTCTTGATCTCTCGCTTGCCACCAGGTTTGGCAGGGGAATGGACGGGTGGGGCGGCTGCCCTGCGACCAGCTCCACGGCACAGCTTTGCTGGAGGCAGCAGGAGCTCTGCTCTTGTTTTGGTGGTGGCAGGGGGCCGCCCTCGGCGACGGAAGCAGCTGCACGCCGGTGCAGGATGTACCTGATGGCCTCAGTTTGCTCTGGTCAGCGGAGAACCGCTGGGCCCGTTCTCCACCGTGTCGCCGACAGGCAGGCCTGGGACACGGGGGCGTTCAAGAAACGTGTCTTGTCCGTCTCGCGCATGTCAGACAGTCACAGCCAGAATTGGCGCTCCTGGACCACCATAGTGTACATCGCACGACCCAGAAACCGCGCCATAACCTTCGTCACTCATAGCGCGAGGTCCGTCGCGGTGCGGAGTTCTCTCTGAACTTCCAGGTCGTGAACACCCTCGTGCAAGTCCGTCAGTGCCTTGGTCTGGTGCACTTGCAATCACGCTGTAGCGCGTAAGGCGGAGGCAGCTTCTCTATCGGTCGTATAGGCATCGCTGGCCAGCAGAGTACCTACAGACCCGGGAGAGGAGGCACGGGTCTCCCTGCCGGTTGGAGGCGGTATTAGGAAACAACTGCATCGCAACCGACCGCTCCAACGGGGGGACCCTTGTAACCCCCTAGCTGCCCCACAGCGAGGGTGGGTTCGAGGGAGGAGGCCCCCCCCCCCCCCGCCCCCCCCTCAGCAAATCCGTTTCTGGCAGTAAAAAGGTGCCGTCCACGACATGTTGACGTCCTCATGCACCTCCGGGAAGCAAGGCACCGAGGCGGGGGGGGGTGGGAGCTGAGACCAGCGCGGACCGCCCCGGGAACCAGTCGTGCAACCTTGAGGGCTCGGGACACGTTGAAAGTCTTCACTCGAGCCCTACCCCTACGGCGGCCCGGGAAAGCATAGCCATTATATCTGGATCCGATCCAGGCATTGCTACGGTCCCGGAGGAGAGCAGCGCAGCCGAATCTTCATCTCCAGAAAGCTCCGGCTCACCCTCCGATGCAGCAATCGACATCTGATCGTCGGGGGGAGCCTCGGAAGAAACGGGTGGTACCCCCCGGGAGGGTCCAGCTTGCTCTTTTTGAGAGCTCCGCTGGTTTAGAAGTGCCGGCGGGCTTGGGCATCCCAGGAGGGGAATTCCTCACCGTGACCGTAAAACCAGACCGCCCACCCCCAGAAAAATGACGCCCCCGGCTACCACCAGAGGGAACCCCAGATCTAGGCAGTGGCACGGGCACTCCGCCCCCTTGCAGGTAACGGAGTCCGGTCCGCAACTCCGAGATGATCATACCCCCGCAATGGGAGCATGAGCCATCCACGAAAGCCACCTCAGCGTGCTTCATGCCCAGGAACGAGAGGCAGCGATCGTGACCATCAACCAGCGCCAGGTAACGACCGCATACAGAAACGCCCGGGTGATACGTTGTCTATAGAAAGACCCACATGTCTTTAAAAAGACGTAACGTCAAGTTTGCCAAGCAAATTCGTCTTTAGAAAGACGCACCCGAAAATGCTCTTTTAGGGGAAAAAGCTCTTTTAGCATGCTGGGCGCACAGGGGAGATGATCATTTGCAAACACAAACAGGGCGGTAGTGCAGCCGGATGTGTGCAACCCACTCGACACGGGAAACCACCACGCTGAAGCGCCGTCCGCCAACATGAAGATCTCTCCAAGAGCGTGCTGAACTCGTTCAGTCTTCTCTCCGTAGAGTAGTCAGGAGCGGAACGATGTGATCGCTCGGCTCCGAAGCGAAAAGCTGAATATGCGCTGCACCTGCTGCCTACTTATACTCACGCTGTGATCAGCAGCAGCTGGATGCAATAATCGCATGCCCAATGTGCATTGGCTCGTTTAGTTTACACTCGAAGTAGATTGGTCCCTCTAAGCGAGATCCCAATTCGTCGGTCCTCCGACGTGACGTCGAGAGTGACCGACTGAGAGGGAACTCCCTGTTATGGGGTGAAGCTGCGGTCCTTTGGTTTACATGCTGAATGAGACCACAGCAAGAGGCAAACCAATTCAAATATTTATCATTTCCTTTCACTTTCCTGATAAATATGTTTATAACAGGCTGTGAGAAACGGCAGCCATGATAGCGATTGATCAATGCTGAGAAGCAAACGTGTCATCATCACATCAATATGTGTGCAACATTGTGATTCCAGTATATACATACCATCCACCATTATTTAAAAAAAATTTTTTAAATGATTTATTAGGCAAAGTATGGTGAAATTTCATCCAAGATGTTTAAAATTTATTGCAGGTAGCAATAAATAACATAATTTATTAACATAATAAGTAACATAATTAGTTATGAACAACTAACGCGATTTAACACAGTTAACGCACTGTCCCCGCCCCCAGACCTGTACATCATCTTACATTTCATACAGTTGACTGTTCACAAATACGATGCAGGATAACAACTCCATAAATGCAGTTATACCCTAAATTTTAAGATATTATATTATATTTTAAACACAGTCTTGTGGGTTTGTTCAGTTTTGCCAATGAAAATATTACCTATAGTAGAATGTTGTGCGTCTACGAGCAACACAGCAGTGTTTCTGAATGAATCCGCATTTTGAACGAATCGTGTGAACCAATGATCAAAGGTGTCCATTCATAAAGAGCCGTTTACTGAATTCCTGAATGAATCAGAAGTTTGAACGAAACGACTAATAAAGAATTTAACGCCTAAACTGCGTAGTTTTGGTTTCTTTTTTAGAGTATAATTTCCTTTATTTAAAAATGTCAATAAAAAACAATAAAGGGATAGTTCACAATAAACAAAGACAGAGACAAAAAACTTTTTCCATTTCAATATTTTTAAAAAGGTAAGTTATTCTTGTGATGACAAAGCTGAATTTTCACCATCACTTCTCAGTCAGTGTCACATGACCCTTCAGAAATCATTCCAATATGCTGATTTGCTCTCAAGAAACATTTAATAATATCATGAATTCTAAAAACAGTTGAAGCATCCAGCTTTGCATCACAGGAATTAAATTACATTTTAAAATATATTAAAAAAGAAAACAGATTTTAAATGCCCAAAATAGTGAGTGACAACTAACAACATCATCCAGACAGTGTGCAGGTGGTTTAATGTAGCTTCCACTTCCTTGTAATTGAACAAACAGAGCCTATTGGGATATCTAAATAGGTATATTTACATTTATGCATTTGGCAGAAACATTTATTCAAAGTGGCTGACATTGCAATCAAGCATTACATGTTATTAGTTTATACATTCCCTGGGAATTGAACCCATGACCTTGGCATTGCTTTGCTTCACTCTGCCTCATTTTCATTTTCTGCTGTTCAGTCATTTACATTCACAACCTCAATAATAATCCTTTAATTGTGAGATTTTTGTGAAATGTAGGAAGTTATTTGAGCAATATATATATATATATATTGTGATATAGTATAATGACAATCCATTCATCTTTGCACTTCTACAACATATCTACAGTACTATAATGCAGTAACATAGATATGAACCATAATATTCCTTATGTCAGTCAGAATATACTCATTTAAATATATGATTTAAGCATTTAAATGTGTGAAGTAGGCCATCAAAAAGCACAACCTCTAGGGCGAAACTGTAGGGTTCTTGGCATGGCTTCTCATTGAAAAGCATATGGCCATCATATGGTGCAGGCAGAAGATAACTGCACTATTTAGCCGGAACACAAGTAAACCAGGTCAAATCACAGACCCATTGCTCAGCAGTCACCTCTATTTACATAGCTGCTCTCAAACCCCATAGAAATGTGGAAAATCTGATTTGTGTTTTGTAGTAAAGCCTTTTAGGAAGATATTGTTGCGAGGCAAACTAAATGAACTCTGTAGAGGCTCTATTTGTTCAGCGTTCTCATTATGGAGAGCAAAACTGGAACATTTTCAAGAAGGCTTTTACCTGTGTTTTGCCATACTTCTCGTTTAAATTTGAAATGGTGCTAATAAATATATGTCTTGCGATTAGGATCCATCCTAGGCATACAAATAAGTCTGTGTAAATGTGGGTGATAAAAATACAAGGTGAAAATTAAATTTCATGTTTAGAATTAATTTAATCTCTTAAATATTTTCTGAATGTTCACCATAGGCGTCTTTAACTATTATGCACTGTAAATAAATAGTGAGGTAAGGTAACGGTAAGGTTACGGACAGGTTTTGTGGTATGATTATGTTTAAAATTGGGTTAAAGGGTAGGAGCAGTGTAATTATAGATGTAATTACAGAAATTATTTACAGATGTAATAATATGCAGGTATTTTTAAATATAACATAACATGTACAAAGTAAGTATTGTATTACATATAGATTAGTTAAAGACACTTAATATAAAGCAGGTTCAAACATTCACTTCAAGTCTTTAAAATCTTTGTCTTCCCCCATGCGGAGTATGCTGAGCACACATAATAAAAACATAGTAGAATTAGTTTGTTGCAAGCAAGAAATTCAATAGTGTGATTCCCTGTGTCACTCATCAGTGACATACAGACCCATGAGGCTATGCATGACACAGTGAGTGGCAAGATTTATTATTAACAACAAATTCATGTTCTGGGACGCTCCTTTCCTTATAGCTGAGGGAATACACTATATATTGAACCATGGTGGTATGGAACCAGACAGCCTAGAATGACTGAGTAGTTGAATGAGGTATTACATTCAGAAGTTTTGTAGATTAGTGATAATTTTGCAGAAACAGATGGTTTGGAACAGGAACGGATGTACAGTATAGGGTTGTGGGGAGCACAGAGGGAGCTGTAATGTGTCAAAATGGGAAGCGTCATGCCTTTTTCCAGCACAACAACATGGAGAGCATATTTCTTAGCTTTACTGTAAACTGTCGAAACCTGATACCCAGTAGTACATATGGATAATGTACAGTCAGCCTATCATTATCACAAAATAAACCCCAAAGGGTACTCAGAACAACAATGCAAAATCCCAACAAAAAAACAAACAAATAAATATTTATTACCTTAATGTTTCGATTGAGAACATGAAATAGTCCACTACAAACATAGAAAACTGAAGCAAACAGAACAAACAACGTCACCAATATACGTCAAGGCGTAGAATGTAGTAGGGACAACATGTCCCTACCAATATAAATAATTTTGATCAAAGAAATAAAATATATTTATTTCAAAACCACTGAATGAATAATACCATTTACATTACCTGAAAAAAGTTAAAGTAAACCGAAGTGAAAAATAAATATACTAAAATGTATTTGAAATAGATCTATTTCATGCTAAGTATACCACAAATACAATTACATATTCATGTGCTTAATAAAATAGCCTGCAATTTGAGGATTCTAAACTGGTATACTTAAAGTCTGCTGAATTGGAACAACTAATTTTGCATTTAATGCACTTTAATTGTGCAGAAGTAGTGCTCCAGTCCAACTAAAGATATTTGAGTGGGCTAGTGGACCTATTGCAAGTATACTTTCAGGACACTTTAAATATCTTGCATTTAAGACCGATATTACTCATAGTTTATACAATCCTCATCAACAGTGACCTTAAAACACATTTCAGGCTTAATATTAAGAAATATGCATTGTATATGCAGTACTCCAAATAAAGTTGAATTATAATATTTTATATCAATAAGTCCCGAGCGATATGTCAGTAAATATGTTAAAAGATTTGAACTATACTTAGTATGAAAATATATATATATTTTAAATATATTACATTTTTACTAGGGAACATGCCAGAAAAATGCACTCGGTTAAGGACTGGCATGGATTGTAAATGTTTAGAAAAGCATGCCACACCAAAAATTTAAAGATTTTAAAATTAAGATTTAACTGTAAAAGACAGTAAAAATGCTACAGTAAAAACCTGTTAACTGGTTAACAGTAATTTCCATACTATATTCAGTGAATAAATGTAATTACATTTAATGTGAGTTTACAGTAAAATACTGTTAAAAATAAATTTTTTAGAAGTGAAAAAGAAAAAGTCATTGTATAATTTACAGTGTGAAAAACCGTAAATTGACTCTCCCAGAATTCCCTGCATGATGCTTCATATTTGATGTTTTTTTTGTTGTTGTTGAAATAACATGTTTCTTCTTAGTTTTTTTTCTTATCAGTTGTGTACACTAGGGTTTAATCTTACAACTAATGTTGTTAAATGAATGTTTATTACATTATTTCTGTATCATCAATATCCGAACTGATTGTACTATATTTTATGTATAATCATTTTCTATTCTTAACTGTTTTAAATTCGTTTTAAACCTCTTAAATCAATTTTTTTTTTCTTTTTTCCCAAAGTTTTTAAATTCCTTGTTTTATAGTTGTGATTTTTTTTGTATTTTTTTTATTTTTTTTTTTTCCATTTCTTTTATGTAAAGGACTTTGAATTACCATTGTGTACGAAAATGTGCTATATAAATAAACTTGCCTTGCCTTCTGTGTGTGTTACCATGATGGTGTTTAGTGTTTATGTGAATGACACTGTTCAACTTCTATATATAATCATTGCCCCCCTCAGCTCATAGAAAAGCTGTTTGTGATGAGCTTTGGTTCATCATGTGACTTTCTCATCACCACCAGTTTTTGGTGGTTATCAGTGCATTACAATCAGGGTTTGAAATTAACACCTGCAACCCGCCAAATGCAGGTAAAAAATCAGCTTCAAAGCAAGTCACCTTTATTTATATAGCGCTTTTAACAATACAGATTGTCAAAGCAACTGAACAGCATTAATTAGGAAAATAGTGTGTCAATAATGCAAAATTACAATAGTAAACACTCATTTTTCAGTTAAAGGTAGTTCAACATTGAATTCAGTGATGTCATCATCCAGCTCAGTTCAGTTTAAATAGTATCTTTGCAATCATTTGCAATCAAGTCAACGATATAGCTGGAAATGAAGTGTCCCCAACTAAGCAAGCCAGAGGCGACAGCGGCAAGGAACCAAAACTCCATTGGTGACAGAATGGAGAAGAAACCTTGAGAAACCAGGCTCAGTCGGGGGGCCCGTTCTCCTCTGACCAGAAGAAACCAGCATGCAATTCCAGGCCTGCGAATGGTCACATGTGTGCAGAGTACTCATCTGTTCCTGTGGTCTTTTCCCGTTGGTCGTCTGAGACAAGGTCTTTACAGGGGTTCTGTATCTGGGGCTCATCTAGTTGTCTTGGTCTCCGCTGTCTTTCAGGGCTGTGGAGGTCCTTTCTAGGTGCTGATCCACCATCTGGTCTGGATACGTACTGGATCCGGGTGACTGCAGTGACCATCTGATCTGGATACAGACTGGATCTGGTGTCTACGGTGACTTCGGAATTAGAAAGAAACAAACTAATATTAGCGTAAATGCCATTCTTGTAACAATGTAGCAAGTACATCGGGTGTTATGAGAAGTCTTCCCGTTTCCGGTTGACCTAATTAATGCAGCCTAAAAATCCTTTAACAGATTTGAATAATAGAAATGTGTTAGTGTGTTATGTGTAAGCCAAGTTGAAGAGATGGGTCTTTAATCTAGATTTAAAATGACAGAGTGTGTCTGCCTCCTACACTGTTCGGTCTGTTATTCCAGAGGAAAGTTTTTTTGTACAGCGCTTTTCACCATACAATCATTGCAAAGTAACTTTACGCCAATTAATTTTCTACAATATTTAGTGGTAGTTTATCAGTGATGACTGTCAGTTAATGTACATATGGCAGAAATGTACGGAAAAATCTATTTAAGACGTAATAAAACAGACGATGAGCACTATTAACAGCAATTATTATATGATATCATATGAACTTATAGCAAATTTTGGTAGTTCTGTATGTTGTTTCAGTGTTGGCATCATCTGAGGTCCTCTGAGGGGTTGGCATCATCTCTTCTCAGGTGTTCTGGATCCAGACTGAAGCTTGTGTAAATCCTTGTTACCACGGGATGTCAATCCTGTGGCAAAAAACAGAGAAACAAATAGACATAATTAGCGTAGCTGCTGTTCCACCCAAGCAAAATTGATTTGTTTAACCCAAACTAAAGAATAATAATGTGCATTTGATCAGATATAACTGCAGTAAAATATTATGAGATGCATTATTTGAATGCTTGGCCAAAGAGATGCGTCTTTAATCTAGATTCAAACCGTGAGATTGTGTTTGAACCCCGAACGTTATCAGGAAGGCTTTTCCAGAGTTTGGGAGCCAAATGCGAAAAAGCTCTACCTCCCTTAGTGGACTTTGATATCCTAGGTACAACCAAAAGTCCAGAATTTTGCGACCTTAGGGAGCGTGATGATTGTACGTGGTATAAGACTAGTTAGGTATGCAGGAGCTAAACCATTTAGGGCATTTTAAGTAAGTAGTAATATTTTGTAACTGGTACGGAACTTAATAGGTAGCCAGTGCAGAGACTGTAAAATTGGGGTAATATGATCATATTTTCTTGACCTGGTAAGGACTCTAGGCGCTGCATTTTGGACTATCTGTAGCTTTTTTATTGAAGATGCAGGACAACCAGCTACCAGTGCATTACAGTAGTCCAGTCTAGAGGTAATGAATGCATAAACTAGCTTTTCTGCATCAGAAACACGTATCATGTTTCGTAACTTGGCAATGATTCTAAGATGGAAGAATTCCGTTTTTGTAACATGGGAAATATGATTTTCAAAATGCAAGTTGCTATCTAATATAACACCCAGATTTTTGACTGTAGAGGAAGTAACCGTACATCCGTCTAGTTGCAAATTGTAATCCACGAGATTCGGTGTACTGTTTTTTGGTCCAATAAGTAATATCTCTTGTCTTATCTGAATTTAATAGGAGAATAGGTCATCCAATCTTTTATATTTTTTACACACTCTGTTAGCTTAGATCATTTATAAGTTTCTTCTGGTCTTGTTGAGATATTTAGTTGAGTATCATCGGCATAACAGTGTAAACTAATCCCGTATTTTCTAATAATATTACCAAGGGGCTACATGTATATCGAAAATAGCAGAGGACCTATGACAGATCCTTGTGGCACTCCATATGTCAGGGTTCCGGGTAGAGGGATGAGGCGAGGACTCAGTACTGCAGAAGAAAGGGTTTTATTGGTAATAAAAATAAACAAAACGGTAACACAAACTACCCCGTGGGGGAAAAACAGGCTGGCAAGGCAAGGCAAGGCAAGGCAAGGCAAGGCCAGGCAAGGAAAGGAAGTAAGGAAAGGAAAGGAAGGAAGGAAAGGAAAGGAAAGGAGTCTGGACACATCCAGGGCTGGACGATGACTACCACGCACGACTGCAAACACAAGGAGAATAAATGGAGAGCAAATGAGGAGGGTAACGAGGGACCACATGTGGGGCAAATTAACTAATAATCAGGTAACAAGATGGGAGGGGTCAAGACAATTGACATGAGCACATGGCACACCGAATCAAAGACAAAAAGCCATGTGCTCACACAAAACAAAACACAAGCACATGGCCAGCAAAACAAATCACAAGCCATGTGCTAGAACAAGAGACACGAACACGCAGCTAATGAGAAAACTCATAAGCCACGTGTTCACACAAGACAACAAGAAAAGCACGCGGCTGAACACAAACCGCGTGCTTCATAAAACACAACACACGTGGACAGAAGAACGCACGGCCAAGCGAACTCGAGACAGCATGCTCCCACAACAGACAGAACATGGAGCACAAGTGTCCGGACTCCGACACGAAACCGAAACTCAAGACATGAGTGCCGGGATCTGAACACCACGCTCCAACATGAAACAGTACACGCAGACGAGAGCGCACGGCACGAGCACACTCGAAGCCGCACGCTCACATGAAAACAATGACATGACGCGAGTGTCAGGGCTCTGTCACAAAACCATGAATTACACTAGACCGAAGTGACAGGGGAGGGGGGGTGGCCCTAACCTGACACCATATTTTACGGGTGATAATTGAGATGACTCCCCATTTAAATGAACAAGGTGGTAGCGATCGGACAGGTAGGATTTTAACCATCTTAAAGCCTGCCCTTGAATACCTGTATAGTTTTGTAATCGATCTATGAGTATGTCATGATCTATAGTGTCAAACGCAGCACTAAGATCAAGTAAAACTAGCAATGATATACAGCCTTGGTCTGACGCAAGAAGCTAGTCATTTGTAATTTTAACAAGTGCACTTTCTTTTGCTATGGTGGGGCCTGAAACCTGACTTAAATTCTTCATAGAGATAATTTTTTTGCAGGAAGGAGCACATTTTTAGCTGTGGCGGGTAACGCTGTCAAATCACTAGCCAATTTGGCGGGTTACTTTTCATAAATTATGTTCACTCATTAATTTCTTGGGGAAGTTCATGCAAGCCAAATCTGCGCAGGTTTAGCGCAAATACTGAACTCGTGAGACATCACATTATCGATTATATTGCAAACACCAAACAAAACACACCTACAGAGTGCACGCATAAGGACTACACTAACTTTGCCCTAACGCATTTTAGAGGCGTTCTTTCACACTGCATGTTCAGTCTATGAATCACATAATTTAAGATCTGGGCAGAAAATGTATATATTTATATAATTTAATATAGTAAATCAATATCACACGAAGAGTGCCATTTTTTCTTAAAAAATCAGCATTGTTACAAATGTGATATTGATTTTATGCAGCAGTTCAATAAACAATATGTTAATATCAAGAGACTTATGTTTTAGACACCATGCCTGCTTTTGCTCTATTTCGTCAACAAAAATAAATCCAAACACAGCCACAGTACTTTTTTGCGTTTCTGAGCAACATGGCAGTATTTTGTTCCTGAATGAGTCAACCGTTTAAATGATTTGGTTCAATTGCAATTAATCACTTATTAACAGTGACTTGCTGCCACCTATTGGCGGTTTTAATTGTTTTAATTTTACATTTAAAGTATCTTTTCATTTTTTTAAAATAATTTCAAATATCAGTATTCAAAGTTTTAATATTATAATATCAAAACATTATTTATGCATTTGTAACTGCCTTCGGTTACGTATGTAACCTTCGTTCCCTGAAGGAGGGAATGGAGATTTCACGTCGGATGACCGACGAATTGGGATCTCCAATTTCGTCGTCATCCGACGTGACGTCGAGAGTGACCGACTGAAAGGGAACTGCAGGTAAAGCTTCCATGCCCTCTAATCTGCATTAAACACAGGTACATTACACCTAAATGCCACTTCATATGCAACCTCTGCAAAGATTAATTTTGCTGATACTGATTTCATTTGTTAAATAACAGCCTAAATGTATTGTTGTTATAATTGACTGATTAAATGTAATTTGACTCAAAAGATGATGCACACTTTTAGAAAAATTGGCTTTATAAAGGTAAAGGTAAAAATGCACATAAAATGTAAAAATATATTTAAACTTATTGGAAAACATTCATTTATATCACTGCTGTGAACTGACCAACACACAGAATATGAAGGATATCAAAAACTTTAGGAGTCAGCTGTCCATTGTAGTCCTTAAGATATCAGCACAATAACACACGCAGCAATATTGTCTAATAATCGTTATTGATAAAATCCCAGAAAATATTGAGATTTTTTTTTTTTGTCAATATCGCACACCCTTAGTTCTGACACAAAATGTGACACAACGTTCAGTGTAGGCAGCCTCAAGCTGTTGGTTTATTTCAGTTTTTTTTTTTTATTAATAAATTTATTTGGCTAGTAGAAGTTATGAATGACCGGTAACTTAAAAATTTAGTAGCTAAACTGGTTGGTGAGTGAAAAAGTTAATTTCAATCCCTGATTACAATGGTTCAAAACAGATATTAGTACTTCAATATGTTAGTTTATTAACATTACAATATTGAATGAAATACAGAATTTTATTGTGAGTTCAAGTTAAGTCTGTAAAACCTAAAATGTTGCTACCATATTTTTACGGGGAAGTTCTGGCAACCACAGCTGCCGGTATTTTACCATAAATGTCACATATTTTTTTTTACAGTGCACAGTTCAGCTGAATGATAAAGTTTACCATCTTTAACTTGCTGTTAAACAAGTAATGTTTAACAACACACGTAAACAAGTAAAATAAAGTGATGCACAACATCATTAAGAAAAAAGTCTATAATTGGGTACTTTTATGCCCCCACCAATGTCAAAATCAAACCTATGCCCTTAATTACAATAGTCCTTAGGTCATTTTCACTACAATTGCTAATTTCTCTTATTTTGTATGAAATGCGTGATACGTGAGACATGATTTCAGTTATCTGGATGAGTGGACTGATATACAGCGTTGCTATCAAGAATATAAAAAAATATCTAACCATCAAATGCTGCAATTAACCAATCAGAATTAAGTAGAGGGCTATCTAATACATTCACTTATTATAACAATGCTATTGCTATATCTTTTGTACACTAAAAAAAATTCCGTAAAATTTACGGTAAACATTTTACAGTAAAAAATATGGTAGCAACGTTTTAGGTTTTACGGTTTTAACTTACATTTACAGTTACATACCATAATTTCATTAACTGATATAATGTTAATATACCAACCGATTGAAGTACTGAAATCTGTTTTGTACCTTTGTAATACACTGATAACCACCAAGTGCAGGTGGTGATGAGAAAGTCACATGATGAACCAAAGCCCATCACAAGCAACTTTTAAATAATAACATATTTAGAAGGTGCACAGTGTCATTCACACAAACACCAACATGGTAACACACATGAAACTGAATAGGCAATAAACTTTAATTTAACAACATTAGGTGTAACACACAAAACTAATATACAAAACTGATAAGAAAAAACTAAGAAGAAACATAGTTATTTCAACACAAAAAACATCAAATTTTAAATGTAACGCAGGGAATTCTGGGAATGTCAATTTATTCATTGTAAATTTTACAGTCTTTTTCACATCCAAAAACTGTCAAATTAATGTCCAATACATGTAATGTCCAATACAGGTTTTCACTGTATATAGTAGGGGAATTTACCGTTAAACATTTAACAGGTTTTTACTGTAGCATTTTTACAGTCTTTTACCGTTAAATTCACAGTCATTTTTTACAGTGTAGACAGATCAGCATGACCTCTGAAAATGTAACACAATTTACTTAAGCAGAAGGTCAAGCTGAATTTTCTAAGTATCCTATTGACAGCTAACCCATCCAACTCCTCTGGCTGCTGTTCAAAGACACAAGAGTGTGAAAGGAAGTTGCCAAACGGAGGTCTGTGTGTCACAGATGGACATGATGGCTCTCAGGGCACGACGCTCTGCTTCTTCACAGGCAAAGCAATCATGGATAGTCCCCTTGGTCCTGTCTTGTTTGTTCAACCTCCTGTGAACATGTGTGGTGTCTTGACCTTGGCTCCACCTTGACGATAGATAATCTTTTGACAGCATGCAATCGACAGCATGTCAGAAGACTTACTGAGAGACATGTCGACACACAATGAATCTTTACACCCTAGATTACATTTAGCCCCAAATGGCACTTAGGAACCTGTTATTATTTAAGCAATTGGATTTTCATTTGGACAAAACTGCACTTTAAGGGAAATCAAACATTAGAGGGAAATCACTACGGAGACAATATGTTGCACAAAATGTCTGGTTCATAAGATTTATGCAATATGTTTGCACTATCTCAGCTAATTTCCCATTACCAGCCCTGTGTATAAAGCACAAATGGGTTTAGCTGAGCGATTGCAGCCCTGCTCACAGTATTATAAATGCAGACATTTTGCGTTTTTCACCTGCATTTTCTCATTGTGCTTGTGCTTGTCCTCTGGAGCTTCATTCTTCAAGCTGAAATAATTAGCATTAAAACCAATGGAGATTGTGCCAGCCAATTACTCAGTTACTCTTTCAAAAGTAACATCACTACTGATATATCTCAGAAGTCCTCAAAACATATAGCCTCATAGTTTTGGCTAGAGAACAGACCAGTATGAAATATTTATGACAACTTGTTTGACAAGCAGAGCAATAAAAAACAGAGTCAATGTCGGATTAAATTATGTATAAAAGCAGCTTTACATGAGAAAAAAGATTCAGTCAACGACCACTAGCACTCCCCAGGACCAATCTGTTTTATGTTAACGCCCACTGCATCATTTTCAAGTAAGCCATTCAACAGAATTTTAAATCACTCACCATTGGTTTGTACAGTCTTGTCTTTTTAAAAGATTTGTTCGTATGCATTTGGCCTTGTTTTTGGAAGATACAGTAAAAAAGACAGACTCAACCTGCATCCCCAACACTGGAGCGTCAAAAGTCAAACCAATCAAACAGCTCTGACCAGCTTGTCAATGTTATGCTTGATACAGCAAAAACAAAGCAGCACTTTCATATCTGATTCTAAAACAGTTTATGACATAAATGCAACAATGGCAGAATAATAAACACTCTTTTGAATACAGTAAATAATCATTGACAAGAAAAAGCAGCAATTCATTTCTCTCATACTGTTTAGTAAGGAATTCCAATGGATGCAGCTGAGTAAAACAGGCATTTGCTTAAAAGACAACATGTCTCAGTGGTGAGGAAACAGAGATGTGTCTTTCCCACTTTATCTCTGTCTGTTTCTTTACCCTAAAGCGATGATAAAACTTCTAAATAAGGCGCTGGAGGAGCCCATCAGGACCTCTCACCTGAGAGTTGAATCAAGATTCAAACTGAGCGATGAATTTACCCATGAAGCTTCAGCTCAACCAGACTGCTGATAACAGACAGCTATCAGATGAATATGCAGACTTGAGAGAAATGCTGAATTATATCACTTCATATTATGTAACCCTCCACATTTTGTCTTATTTGCTCCGACTTGCTTACACCCCAGAATACACAAGGAGAGTTACGATATTAAAACATTACACAATAACTCATTTTAATTAGCTCTCTTGCTACTCCAAAGAGAGGATGTTCAGTTTAAATGAAACTCATTAAACTCCTGTTATTGTTTTCTGTTTTGCAATTTAATATTAATGGCAATACATTTGATTGAAAGGGTGTATAATATAAAAAAGCTAAAATTACCTGGCTGCCATGAGTTAGTTGGTGTTTACCACCGCAGGCCAGTTGAACATTTACATATTGCACAAATATAATACAATTTGATTGATTCAGGATTGGATGCTTCTTTTGTTTTTAAAGTTTTAAACATATCAATTGCCTGTGTCCCTACCCTTAAAGGGGTCATATGATGCGATTTAAATTTTTTCTTTCTCTTTGGAGTGTTACAAGCTCTTGGTGCATAAAGAAGATCTGTAAAGTTGCAAAAACTAAAGTCTCAAATCCAAAGAGATATTCTTTATAAAAGTTAAGAGTCAGCCATGCCTACCTAAAACGGCTCGTTCTAACACGCCCCCACATATCTACGTCACGATGTGGGAAGATTTGCATAACGCCTCCCAAATGTTCACGCAAAGAAAGAAGGCGTAACTTTTATTCTCGCTGTAGTATTGTTGTTGCCGCCGCCGCCATGTCATGAAGGCGCTGTGTTTCGTTGTGAAAGTGAAACTACTTGGCCTTCCAAAAGAGGACGATATCTGCTTCATCATGCCCAGAGCTGATCCGTGCTGGTTGCTAAGGAAAATACAACAACTTTGCGCTGTGAATCACCGGATCGGCTTTCACCATGGACAAAGCCCCCCCAGCGGAGTTCGCCCGGTCGTCAACATGTGGATTGCCGCTGCCCGCGCCTCTGCTCACTCTAGCCCGCAGGCCTCCGCTCACTCAAGGCCGCCTTGTGTGATGCTGTGTTTCGTTGTGAATCGAAACTACTTTGTTTGGCCTTCCAAAAATGGACACTATTAGAAATCAGTGGTTAAGTTGTATTTTACAACACTGTTCCAAAACAGTTCAACCCAAATATTCAGATGTGTGCAGCGCATTTTAAGGAGGACTGTTTACTGATCCTGGTAGAGTATACTACAATGCTGGCTGTTCTGACTCACAAACTGTAAGCACGTTTTTATATTTAAAGAGTTTTTAATATTTTATATTTTTTATATTTAAAGGGGTCATATGCTGCTTTTTTTAAAGATCATTAATTTGTGTATTTGGTGTAACAGAATATGTTTACATGCTTTAATGTTCAAAAAACAATTATTTTTCATACTGTACCTTATTGTAGGTCCTCTATGCCCCGCCTCTTCAAACGCTTAGTTTTCTACAAATTCCCTCCTTCCGACAAACGCAGTCTGCTCTTATTGGCCAGCTGACAAAGTGCATTGTGGTTGGCCGAACATTGCAAGCACTTGTCGGAAATGTAACGCTCCTTACCATAATCGCCAGCTTCATCTTTCAAAATAAATGAAAAGACAGAGCCCGAAAGGGGAACAGAGTCGCGTGACAGACACAGTGATGAAGCTGGTATGATGTTTGTGATGTGACCCCCTCTCTCTCGCGTCGCTCTCTCTCTCTCCTCTCTCTCTCTCCTCTCTCTCTCTCTCTCTCGCTCCGCGCACTCTCTCGTTGCACCACACACACACACACGTGCCAAAACTCCGCATTTGAACAGTCAATCGCAAATACTTGAACTAATAACAAAACAGTATCTGATTCAGAAGCGCCAGATTGTCATAGCAAAGTCAGAATTACCTCCTCTCCTAGTTCACGAAACGGTCGTCCATAAAATCATTGCTGTTCTGTTGTAAGTAATCTGCATGCATCTACTTTCGGAAGGCCAAATAAAGTGCTTTTGCTTTTGCCTAGAAACACACAGCGTCTCCCTGACATGGCTGCTTCAACGCTAACTGCGGTTACTGAAACCAAGCCTATCTTTCTTTGCGTTGCACATTTGGAGTGCATTATGCAAATATTTCCACATAGTGAGGTCGATATGTGGGGGCATGTTAGAACTATCCGTTTTAGGGGGGGTGGCAGAGTCTTAACTTTGATAAGAATATCTCTTTGGTTTTGAGACTTTAGTCTTGCACTTCAGGATCTTATCTATACACATCAGCTTTTAACACTCCAAGAGACAGGGAAAACTTGAAATCCATCAATATGCCCCTTTTAATATGTTTTTTTTGGGCAGTGTAGAGTAGGGCTTATTGTTTTGTAATTTCTCCGATCACAAATGCAGACATGGTTTTATGTTTACGCGGTGGCAATGCAATGCAACGCATTGTAATGACATTATCATTTATTTATTCATTATTAATTTGTAATTATAGGGAATTGATGATTATTAATTTATTCAGGTTTTGCTAGAACTCGGGTCTGAATGTCCCAAGTCCACCTGATCAAACCATTACAAATTTGTTAGTTTTACTTCAAATCAAGGTCGTCCAGCGAGCCAGTGATTCTTGGTATCTTTTAACAAATTTAATATGTGTTTTCCCGGCCACAGTCAACACAATCAAGATTATTTGTACGTTCTTAACAGAGGTAATTATTATAAGTAAGCTATGAGCTAGGTAGCGTTATCTTTGGCAAAGGTTTTAACCTTAATTATATGACACCAAACAATGATTCGATATAAATGAAACATGAATTTTATTGGCTAATCTAGATTACATAAAAACCTAACTAAAACATACACATACACACAAAGATTCAAGGAAATGAGTTGACGGAGTTGCATGAAGTTTTCAAAGTCCTAACTCGTTTAACGAGTGGTTTTAAATTCAACCTAGGAGAAAAACCAAGCAGAGAATCGGTCTTAATTTTACTGCTTACTCCAGTTCAGCTGAGTTGAAGATTTTGTTCGTTACTTGCGTTCTTTGGCTTGACAGCTGAAAGCAGAGGTGATTCAGTCGCTGTAGCGGACTTCCTGGATGTCTGTTGAGGGGAATTCCTTCGCTGATTGGCTGTTGATCTGACGTTGGAATGACGTTTGGATGACGTCTTTTGGGGAAATCCCTCGTTGGATTAGTTTGTTTCTTGATGACACAGAGGCTTGAGCAGTTCTTGTTAAAGTCTGAGTTTGAAAGACTTTCAAGTTCTCGGAAGATCGCGAAGTCTCACTGAAATGTTTGAGTTCTTAGATGGTCTTGCTATGCGGTGGTGTGGCGTGGGGTGCTTTTTCGCGCTCACCAAGGTGCAAGCCAAACGTCTTGATCGGGTAAAACAAGCAAGCCAACAAGCCCGTGTTGCAGTGGAGTTTTGATCCGCGGTGTAAGTCCATCCCACAGGTCGCTGTTCCAATCAGATGGTGGCTGCGGGGTCTGGCCACGCCCTGTGTGGCTTGTTGTTTGGAGAGTATTTCTGCAAGTTTTTAAATCTCTTCTGATAACAGTATTATCATCAGAGAATGATACAACATATAAACTTTTCACCAGCACCAATGTTTGGCGAATAAGACAAGCTCTCATTCAAGCTTAAACAACAGGTATTTTGCATACACAGCAATCATAATTAACTAAAAGAAAAGTTAGAAAGCAACGATTAAGATATCATGGTTCACTAACACACATAAAGTATATATATCTATATATATATGGACTAACACATACAGTGCTACATTTTCCTATCATACGTTTTAAACAATTTGTCTTTTAGAATAGATACAATGTTCTGTTTCTTTGTCTGTGGCACAGGAAAGTAAGGGTTTCGGTCATGCCGGAAAAAGGTGATTAAACATGGTATTAGTCATGTGGCGTCACGCGGTATCTCCTGTGCTTGCCTGAGGGCGTCATTTAATCCTTTTCCTGTTCTGGACACAATGGCTCCATCCATTGGTGGGTCCCAAGACATGGGGGCTCCATAGGTTGTGAATGAACTCTTTCAGTTCTTGATACCAAGAAAGCTTTGTCGTCTTCTGATCGAATTATTTTCGATCTCATGAGTAGATGAGTTTTCCATACTGACAGGAAATCAACCAAGACATGGGATTCATGTGCTGGGTGATCAGCAAACTTAATTGAATGCTGATATCAGGGTCTGTTTGTGTAAGAAATCCCTACAGCATAAAAAGACAGTATAAGTCATTAAAACCGTAATTATGTCCCCACTGGATGCAAAGAATGCCTCATTTATAATGGGTTTGCATGTTTTTGAATCATTGCTCTGGACTGACAGGGAATCATCACAATATGGTAGGGGTGTAACATTCCGTCACACGCTTGAGGTATTTGGTATTTGGTAATCATAACGCACTGGATAGCTGGCCAATCACAGCACACCTTGCTTTTCAGACCGATGAGCTTTGTAAAATCGACGCGTTTCAGAAAAGTGGGGCATAGAGGAGAAACAATAATGTACAGTATGTGGAAAATAATGTGTTTTTTGAACCTTAAACCGCATTTCATCACACCAAATACACAAAATAATGTTCTTTTTAGCAACATCATATGACCCCTTTAAAATTGTGAATTTGGCAACACAGACTCAGTGGAAAAATGTACCTCTACCTACAATGTTGCAAAACTCAAAAACGTCTATACAATTCACTGCAGTCCCCATCTGAAATGACCACTATTAGCAGTAAAACACCAATAATTATTATTTCTTTTTACACAAATTATGATTACAAGGGCAATTTTGCTATTGATATAACACGTTATACATGAGCAAAAATGCTACTTTATCTCACATTTGCTTTTGTTAACAGTATCGGTTAGCTTTATGGGTTTAGTGTAGGTGTTTTACACAGTGGCTGCACAAATATTCACTCTTGTCACACACTTAGTTTGTAGTCTCATTCCTGTTACCCCAAAGACTTCACAGTTTCCTCTGCATTTACCTGTATCTCCATCCTTATTGTAGTATTCTTAACCTCTAAGAGTTTTTTGCTGACTGTCCTGCAAAAAGATGGGGTTCCCTTTAGGGAACTCGAGCTGCGTCGGAAAACGCTAGGGGAACGCCTTCAGCGATACCAAGCTCTGAATCATATGTGTCATCAGTCGAATCGATGGGCGAGACGTCAGAGGCGGGTGACGTCATGACCAGGAAGCTTTAAAAGCACGTGAGGTGTCATTCAGAAAAGCTCTCTGTGTGTGTCGGTC
Organism: Sinocyclocheilus anophthalmus; assembly: GCA_018155175.1. NCBI lineage: Eukaryota > Metazoa > Chordata > Actinopteri > Cypriniformes > Cyprinidae > Sinocyclocheilus > Sinocyclocheilus anophthalmus. The sequence continues at coordinate 111,073 of JADLZN010010924.1, forward strand.
ACAATCTATGTTCTGTGAGTCTTATTTATTGTTGTCTGTCCAAAAAGTTGCACAAGCATTCAGAAGTATAAGCTCCAGCAGAAGATGTCTAAACTAAAGACAAAAAAGGGCGAAAACAGATCGCGTTACAGACTGTGTGTTCCTCCCTGCTCACGCTACATCACAAGCGGGGATACACACAGTTTTTGTGCGTAGTCTGCTTGGGAGCGGAGCACCGAGAGGGCCGACTGTCTGCATTGGGAGCAGTTGCCACTGCGTTTGCTTCGCTCCCGGAAGGCTCTCTTTGAGGAGGGAGCCTTCACCAGCACTCGTGGGGTTCGCAGCTGGATCTGGTGGAGGGAATGGAGACGGGCGAGTCCCTATCTTCTTCCTCACCTGCCAGATCCACTGCCTGCTCGCTGGGTTCGGAAGCCCGTTCTGCGGCTACTTCCCCCCGGAGAGCGGGCTCGGTGCTTCTCCTATCTTCCTCCAAGGAGGTTGATGTGGAGAACGTAGAGGATTCACCCCCTCAATCCCCACAATATGAGAAGCTATTGGAGGTAGTTACTCGTGCGGTTGCCAAGCTGAACATTGAGTGGCCCGCAGAGAAACAGGCTGAACTGCAGAAAAGCAAACTCGATGAACGCAAACTCGATGAACGCAAACTCGATGAACGCATTCTGCGGGCTAAGTCGCTACCTCCATGCCAGAGCCTGCCATTTTTTCCCGATCTCCACATTCTCGGCCCGCTTATTCGTTCCCGCCTCTGATTACTATGGAAATGTGGTGGGGTTGAGTGAATGCGGTTACAGAGTGATGCCCCGGGTAGAGCAGACGCTTGCGAGCTATCTGTCACCCAGCGCGGCATCGTCTCTGAAGGCTCCGGTCTTGCCCTCCAAGCCGCTGCAAACCACTTCAGCGCTGGTGGGCAAGGGGTACTCGGCAGCGGGTCAGGCTGGTGCGTGTCTGCACACTATGTCGGTGTTACAGGCGTACCAAGCCGACCTGCTAAAAGAGCTAGATGAAGGCAAGCAAGTTAAAGCAGATGATATCTTAGAACTAAGGAGAACCGCTGATTTAGCTCTTCGCGCCACCAAGGAGACCGCCTGTGCTATTGGGCAGTCCATGGCAGCTCTGGTGGCAGCGGAGAGGCATTTATGGTTGACCCTGTCCGATATGAAAGAGAAGGACAGGGTCTGCCTTATGGATGCCCCGCTTGCGCCTTCTGGTCTGTTCGGCGACGCCGTCGATTCCGTCGTCGACAGATACCAGGAGGCTCGTAAACAGGCGGCGGCATTCCAGCGGTTTCTCCCTCGTCGTTCTATAGCTCTGGGGGCTGCTGGGCGGGAGCAGCCCCAGCCGGGTACCAGCTCCTCATATAGGGAGGTCCAAAAACAGAGAGTTGCCTCTCGCGCTCCCCCGCAGTGGGACCGAGGACGGCAGTGCTCTAAATCGGGGCTTCTAAGGCGAGGCCCGATCTGAGGGTCGTGCTTCAGTCGAGGAAGCCCTCGACGAAGCGGTCCTGACAGACTTAAGTCCAGGACTGCTGAGGGCGGCCCCTACTGGGGAAGAGCGGGGTACACCACATTACACGGTGTCCGTCTCTCCTCAGCACCCTCAGGAGACCGTTCTGCCAACCCTGCCAGTGTTCCAGGGCGCAGCGGTCTCCAGCGAAGGTTTCTCTCGGTATTTTCCGCCCGGGAACGTAACGGAGCCGAGAGCCTCACCACCCCTTCGGGGGTCTCTCAAGCAGCTAGCTCGGCGATCTCCTGCCGGTCCGCCGCATCAGGGCACCCAGCTAACAGCTCCAAATACACCAGAGGCCTCTCGAGAGACAGGGGGGGGGGGGGGGGGGGGGGGGGGGGGGGGGGGGGGGGGTGGTTTTTCACTAGTATATTATTTAGCAGTTTGGAAACTACTGCCAAATGTATCTCGTTGGGTCCTGAAAACTGTAGAAAGAGGCTATCACATTCAGTTCGGCGCTTCGCCGCCGCCTTTCAAAGGCATTTTTCTCACATTAGTGGGGCCCAGAGCAGGCTCTGGTATTAGAACAAGAAGTCAATACTCTCTTGAGGAAGGAGGCCATTGATGTGGTCCCTCCTCTCGACAGGGAGTCTGGGTTCTACAACCGGTACTTCATCGTTCCAAAGAAGGATGGAGGGTTGCGTCCAATTTTAGATCTGTGTCAGTTAAACCGATCAGTCATGCGTCTGAAAGTTTCAAAATACCACTGTCAAACAGGTCGTGTCTCAGCTCAGGTCCGAGGACTGGTTTGTCACAATAGATCTAAAAGATGCTTATTTCCATGTCTCCATCCTTCCCAGTCACAGGAAGTACCTGAGGTTTGCTTTCAGGGGCAAAGCTTACCAATATCGGGTCCTTCCCTTTGGCCTAGCGCTCTCACCCCATACTTTCACAAAGTGTGTGGATGCTGCTCTGGCTCCTCTGCGACTCCAGGGCGTCCACATACTCAACCACATCGATTATTGGTTGATATTAGCTCAATCTGAGTAGATGGTGTTTCGGCATCGAGATGTCGTTCTCGCCCAAATGGGGATGTTGGGGTTAAGACTAAATGCCAAGAAGAGTGTGTTTTCTCCATTACAGAGGACCACTTATCTGAGCGTGGTGTGGGATTCAACCACAGTGCAGGCACGTTTGTCTCCTTCTTGGATCGAGTCGATCCTCACTGCAGTCGGGGGAGTCAGAGAAGGCAGGTCACTCACTGTAAAGCAGTTTCAGAAGCTGCTGGGTCTGATGGAAGCGGCATCCAACGTGATACCTCTTGGCCTGCTGTCAGAGACCCTTACAGTGGTGGCTCAAGACCAAGGGGTTCTCCCTGAGGGGAAACCCGCTTTGCATGATCAGGGTCATGCGGTGATGCCTACGTGCCTTAGACATGTGGAGGAAACCTTGGTTCTTGTCTCAGGGCCCGGTGCTGGGAGCTCCTTGTCGCCGCGTAACGCTAGTGACAGACGTGTCCCTCACCGGTTGGGGAGCAGTCATGAGTAGCGACCCTGCCCGTGGTCTGTGGAGTGGTCACCATCTAACGTGGCATATCAATTTGCCTGGAGGATGCATTCTGGCCGCCGATAGGTTCTCGGACCTGATTTCTCCTCCTCGACGGCACTCCATTGATATTCCCTCAGAGGGATCTCCTCTCACGGCGGGGGTATGATCTTTCAGCCCCGCCCACAGTTGTGGAACTTTGGGTGTGGCCCCTTAGGGGGCAAACCTCATACCTCTGGTCTCTCAACCGACGTTGTTGAGACCATCCTCCAATCTAGAGCTCCCTCAACGAGGAAACTGTACGCCCTGAAGACCCAGTTAACTGCCCGTTTGGTACAGTGCTGGAGTTCCTGCAGACCCGTCTTTCTGCTGGGTTGACCCACTCCACCCTGAAGGTATACGTGGCGGCTATTGGGTCCTACCACGCCCCTCTTGATGGTCACTCAGTGGGCAAGGACCCCCTGGTTACACGTTTCCTCCACGGTGTGATGAGGCTGAGGCCTCAGGTACGATCTCGTGTCCCTCCTTGGGACCTCGCTGTGGTGTTAGAAGCTCTTTGTAGGCCTCCTTTTGAGCCTATCGAGGAGACATCAGATCGTCTTCTTATGTTAAAGAATATGTTTCTCTCAGCTATATCGTCTCTAAAGAGAGTTGGGGATCTGCAGGCCCTTTCTGTGGCTCCTTCATATCTCGACTGGTCTGGCCAAAGCTTTTGTGTACCCTCGTGCGGGGTATGTCCCTAAAGTATGTCCTTAGGGACCCGCCACAGAGCTTATTGTATGTGTCCAGTGCGAGCACTGGATGCATACGTCCACAGAGCTGCCCTGTGGAGAAAGGCTGACCAACTGCTTGTGTGCTATGGTCCCCCTAAGAGAGGTCATCCTGCTTCCAAGCAGACCCTCAGCCGGTGGATAGTGAATGCCATTACTGTTGCCTATGAGTCCTCTGATCTCCCCTCACCATTGGGGGTCAAGGCTCACTCAACAAGAAGTGTGGCGGCCTCCAAGGCCTTTCTGGCAGGAGTTCCTATGCAGGACATCTGCAACGCTGCAGGATGGTCTACGCCCCTCACGTTCATCAGGTTCTATGACCTAGATTTGCGAGCCACTCCAGGCCCCTCTGTTCTCTTGCCATAGCTGTGCTCTTCCACACTAGGCAGGGATTTGCAAGTCTGGCGGCGTGGACATCTCGTTCCCCTAGCGTTTTCCGACGCAGCTTGAGTTCCCGAAGGGGAACGTCCCAGGTTACGTATGTAACCATGGTTCCCTGAGGATCACAAGGCCATACTTCCAGCATCCCTGCTAGAGCTTGCTTCACTCCTAAGAAGCTAGCGCCGGCTGCACCTCACGTGCTTTTAAAGCTTCCTGGTCATGACGTCACCCGCCTCTGACGTCTCGCCCATCGATTCGACTGATTACACATATGATTCAGAGCTTGGTATCGCTGAAGGTGTTCCCCTAGCATTTCCGACGCAGCGTCTCGTTCCCTCGGGGAACCATGGTTACATACTAAGCTAAGTCATTTCCAGTACCATTGTTGATCTGTTTACTCACCTGTAACATTTTCCAAGCATGCAATTAAGTCTCTGCGATTGGATTCACTGACATCCTGCATCTGTGTTGCCCTGACAAGTGTGTGTGTTTATATATAGTATTTGGGAAAATTATAGATAACAACAAAACACAAACCAAAATGCAAAATGTGCAAACTGATTTGCTATCCACAAAAACAAAATAGAGCAGCAATGATGGTGAAAGAATAAAAGAAGAAACATCCGACCTGCTGAGGACTGGCAAAATGGTGGTTGTGAATAGAAAAGAGAAAGCTAAGAAGAGATCTGCCTCTCAAGGACACAAGTTGTTGAAAGCACAGATCAGGTTGTGGATGCAACTGCGCCTCTGTGACTGAATTACGATGTGACTGCATCTCACGGCTGTGACAAGAACCTTTTGTCTTTGAGACAACAATTGTGTTAAGAGCTGACTTGAAATTATAGCTTTGGCAGACTGGAGAGTTTCACAGTACCAAAACAGCAAGAGTACAGCAGGATTTCCACCAAATCACACAGCAGCATTGACAGACCTCAGCGATGAAGACAACATGGATATATCTCCTGCCTGACAGAAGCCATGCAAAGATGGATAGTAATGGATTGTGTGTGCAGCCTCTGAATCCATATTACAGTGATGGTGCCAAGTTTGTGTGTATCAAGATGTTGCTGTTTTTTAGTAGCAGTACAGTTGTCGCTTGCAGAAGCACTGCATTTCAGTGGATAGCACAATAGCTGACACTGTCTGGAGACCATATTATGCCTACAGGGCTCTCTTAAATTAAATATGTAAAATGCACTGGGTCTGCTCCAATGGCTGATGTCAAATAATTTCCCAAAACGAGCTGAGCTTTCCTGAACTTGTAGCTGAAGACATATAGACCTCCATGGTATTTAGCCAATGAACCTAGCGAAGAATCTATCAATTAGTACATTTAAGGGAATCGTTTTCCACACTGAGCCAACTTTCAGGTTTTACATAGGTCATTAAATAACATACATTATAAAGGGGTAACCTGCAATTTTTACCTTAAAGAGCAAAATCTGATTTAACCCATAAGAAATAGTTTTGTTGGTATAAATTAAAGTATTTCAGTTGATTGTGTGATGTAAATGTAATGAATCAGCTCATGTGAAATATGAATAATTAACCACAACTAGTTATAATTAATTATGAATATTTTAGATCCGCTGTAGATATTTAGCTGACCTCTCAGGGTCAATTGTCTTGTCAATTCTAAGAACGTTGGTTTCCTGGTTAAGGGAAATAACTTTTTTACTGTACAATTCTATAAGTTTGTAATGTAAATCTGCATGATTATTGACTCCGTTTATGAGTAAACAATGAACACGTCAAGTCTGATACAAGTAAGGTTTTATTAACTACATAAAACTTAAACTAGTCTCACATACTACATAAACACATAAACTGGTCTAACATCCTACATACACATATAAACTGGTCTAACATACACATACACATACACACACAGTTTGTATAGGAAAGGGTTAAAGTTTAACTCAGTACAGAAAGAGGCATAAAGCATGAATTTTATGGAACACTTTGCATATTCAGCAGATCTACACCTTTAGGGATACGTCAGATTCTTAGTTCAAACACACCTTTGTAACAAGGTGTAACTGATACTTAATGCATCAAATTAATAAGACTAAGTTTGATACTTTTTTTATTTGCGAGTCTCGCCTTGTCTGAAAGAGATTCCTGATGTAATCTTAAGGCCCCAGGATCTTGCTGAAGTTGGTTTATTGATGAAAAGAACCATTTTGCGTCAGAGTAACTTGATGAATGGAAAGGACAAGGCCGAAGAAAGGCTTGGCACAATGCTTTGGTATCCTGCAGCTTTTTCTCACATCTTCATCTGCATCTCACCAAACCACCGACTGGGGCGGGTCCCTGGAGTGTGGCCTTTAAGGTCGGAGAAGATCCGCCTCTCAAGATGGGCTTGTCCAATTAGGAAGTCCGGAATCTCAAGTGGGAGTTCTGCGTTTTTATGGCCCTTTGTTTCTAAGCATGGTATTTCGCATATGTAATTTGACTGGGTGTTAATACACAAACTAGTAAAGATTCTTAGAACACATATGTTGCATAGGTATCAGCATGTAATCTGCACTCTCAGTTAGATCATCCGAAGATGAATTGCATAGAGACCAAACATGAAATAGGTGAGGTTATATTAACTATTGGTCTATGATAACATGCATAAAACATCATACACTACAACAGACAATATACAAGAACAGTAATGGTATACACAATGACCTGAAGGATATGTGTATTCGATCAAAGAAAGGTTTTCCTATGAATTAATTAGAGAACAGTCCATTTCTCTGGGCAATATGTGTCTTTCTTATGAGGAAAATAAGTGAGTTTCTCTGCCCGCCTTTTTTTTCCCCCCCCTTTAGCAAAAAACCATGATCTCAGCATTGGTTTTGCCATTGCAACCAGAGGCCTTTTCTGCCTTTCTAGGTGTCTAGGTGTCATTGCGGGGAAGGTCCATAGCCCTCATAATTGGCCCTTTGTTAGGTGAGGGGGCGTTAGATATTTTTTGTTAAATATAACACAAAGTTGTGTGTCTGATTGGTGCCAATGCTACATAAGTAACTATCTAACATCTATCTATCTATCTATCATCTATCTATCTATCTATCTATCTATCTATCTATCTATCTATCTATCTAAACTAGTTCATTTAGATGTGACAAGTTAGACTGTCACAACATCAATTTATTAAGGTTATTGTGGCCAAAAGAATTCACAATAATAATCACATAATCATCTTGAAAATGTTACTACTAAAATAATGCTAACCCCCCCCCCCCCCCCAAAAAAAAAAAGGTCATAATGCTATATACATAATTATGTATCTTGTGAATATGTAATGTTGGATGCATTTTAATGCATTAGATGCAGTTAAATAACTTCTATCAAAGCTTCTCCGTTTACCTGTGTTTATTCACCCTCCAGCTTCAGCTCACACAGCTCAAATAGCTATTATTGACAATAACTGGATTATCTGAAATAATCATATTCTCTTTTATTTCCAAAAAAAAAAAAAAATCACAGTTTATAGTACTGGGTAGATTTTCACTACAAAATTCTCAGCTTTATTGGCTTTATTTCATTTTTTAACATTGACATTAATACATATCGCAACACCTCTAAACACAATAGGAACAGTTTAAGATAAACATGCAGCTTATGAATACAGAGATACTACATTTACCATGCTGTCCATTCACAAAACCCAACCTCTGCTAAAGGTGCATTAATTTTCCATTAATTAAAGCTATGTTTGGGATTATGTTGCCAAACAGAATTAAACCTGTTTATCCAACGGCTGATGGACTGGACAGAAGACTAATTTTAGGAGCTTGTCTGAGGGCTAATCCACTCAGCAAGCCAGCAGAGAGGAGCACAGCCTGTCTGTCTTCGGGTTAAGCAGGTATCATGCGGTCTAGGACGGTCACTTGTGCACTACTCCCCATGTCATGATTTGATTCCAACTATATCTGACAAAGCATTTGTCTCATTAACCGATAATTAAAAGAGAGGGCCAGTAAGGAGAACAAATGCTTTGATGCATGTCTGAGAATGACAAGCTTTTATAGCAGAGTGTAATGAGAGTAACTGTCGCCAGCTGGGAGCTTTTTGATGACATCATTGGCTTTGATTTCTCAAGCGTGACTAATGTCATGTGCATATGGGCATTGGCTAGTTTATGATTCCATTAAGAAGGAAAAATGTTTCTATAGAATTATGCAAATAAAAGTTTAAACATTCCTTCCTGTTGTTTACTTGATACGAGTGCTGCTGAGAGCTCATGTTTTATGATATTGAAAAGATTCACTTTATAGCTGTTAACAGTTTATAGTCATTTAAAGACCTCACTATGCTGTTTGTACAATGATACCCTTTATAAACGTGGATCCTCTTTATCCTGGTATTTACAGTGCAGAAAGCCGGGACTACATGTTGACAAAAGAAAATACTGGAGAAGCTGGGAGCAGTATAAATTGGTTTCTTGTTTGATACTTGTTCAGTAGACTTTAGGGCACCTAGCTATTGTTCCAGGATTCCATTTGCACAGTTCTTTTAACAACAGGCTTTGTTTTCTGTTCTAGTCTGCCAGCATCTGCTGCAGCAAACATTTTCATTAAAGTCTGGCTGAAAATAGACTTGATTTTGGATTTACATGAAAATGCACTTGACAATTTGGCCTGTCAAGATGCTTTTAACCAGCCTCATGCTCATAACATATTGAGCCATTGATCAGTACTCTAGTATATAAAAATGTTCAAGGACAATCAGTTTTCTCCACTTGTCATGATTTGGTGGTTTCATATGTTTGCATGTGATTAACATGTTCATTTTCCTAGTAGAGGAAGCTGTGTTTTGTCTTTCATGCATTATTTCAGAGGTGGTACTTACACTTACTGCATTATTACTGGTTGAATAACTATCCCATCATGAAAAAAATAAGTATAAATGCCCTAAGAGAAGAATTCAAGATGGATAGCAATCCAATCACTCAATAACCTCAGGAGGTGGTTTGAGATGCATATAAGATGCAAAAGGGTAAATGCATCTGGTTGTTCAGGGCATAACCTTTACTTCTCCCCAAACAGATCTGTGCCAGCACATATGGAAGTTGAAAAACCCAGTATTCCACATGTGAGCAAGCAATAATTGCTAAACAATTTTAGCCGCCTGCTGTTTTTAGTTTTAATGAGCCACATCAAGTGCAGCAAAATTCTGCTGCTTGCTTTTAGCATCAACACAGAAGTGAATATTTGCATACTCCACAGGAATAGTAGATCAGATTTATATCTATTTTCTGGAGACACATTTATGTGGCCATGTGGAATTTGCATACACAACCGGATAGAAATCTAATAGATCAAGATGTTTAAGCACCACCTAAATAAGCCATGAGTGAATGAAACTGTAGTGGTTTGTCTTTAAAAAAGTTCAAATTCAATCCATAATGAATGAAAGAGACTAAGTTCACAGAAAACACTGTAGGCAAGACTGAAAAGTTTGTTCAGGGTATCAGATAATGGCTTAATCATAACAGCTGAAAACTTGCTTGAATGAATAATAGATTTGGCAATGAGTAAGGACACAAGAAGATAGAAAGAGAACAAAAAAGAGCAAAGGAGGGCAGAAGCCGTCTACATTTTGCTAGGATATGTGTGTCTCTGCAAGGCACATGCTTTTTAAGCATCCCAAAGATACAGCTTTGATGGAACACTGTTATTTCCCAGTCTCACCATGTTCCATGTCAGACACTGTTGCTGTAAATCTAATACAGCAGGGTAGATGCTGCACTGCAGATATTGCCATACTGTTTGATGTGTAAGCATGGCAGCTGCTTTTTCTTATCCTTTTTCTTGTCCAGCAAGATGTCTGTCTGTGGGTTGTTTGTGTGTGTATATATATATATATATATAAGATATATATATATATCTTACAGTATAATATCTGTATCGTGTACTGTGTGTGTGTGTGTGTGTGTGGGTGTGTGTGTATATGTATGTATACATAATTATACTTGATTATATATAAATATGTTTATGTATATTTTTGTTTGGAGGTTATTTGAAGGCTAAATGTGCTCCACCATTAGAGAAGCAAATTGAAGTTAATATGACTGCGTTTTTTCCCTTCGATTTACATTCACATTTACGAAATACTCCATCTGACATTATGCATAATTACTTTTTTGTTAGGGCTATATGAATATTCATGAGGGCCCTCACTTTCAATCTTGTTCATGTCAGTCAGATGTGAAGCACAATGAGTCACCGCTCAGAGTATGATAATATAACAGGAATGAATATTCATGAAGGAGGAGTGTGTGGTGAACACGCATGTGTATTATGAGCAGAGGAACCGTGTCAGCTATAATTAGAGAGACTGAGCTGCTTTTATGCAGGTAGCCCAAATCTTAAACCATTAATATTAAACCAGGTCCTTCGTGTTCTTGAAAATTGTGCAAAAAGAATTTGCAAGGCTTGTCTGCTGCTTGTCATCCTAAGTTCACTGTCCCTTCATCACAAATTACATTAATTCACATCCACAAGTGTAACAAAACACACTGCTGGAGACTCAGTCTTATCTTCCGTTAAAACGTCCTCCGCAACAACAGATTTTCTTGCTTAAAACTGGCCAGTCAACAATGTTATGCACCAGTGGATGCTGAGACCCCAGCACATGGTCTGCCTGATTCACCTCAGTCAAACAGCTGAAATGGAAGCACAATGGAGGAGAAGCTCTGTGGCTATGAGTGTGTGGATGTATCTTTAAATCAGTCTTCCTACAGCAGAAGTGAGATTAGTGAGTCCTCTGAGAGAAGGACAAGGAGGTGCAGTTAACCCAGTGAATTCCCAATAACTATGCTTTAATGTCATCCTGTCTATATATACAGTATATATATATATATATATATACAGTGTGTGTATATATATGTATATGAAGAGTTCATTTGCAAAACCGATAACTCTGAAAATCTCAGAAATCATGATTTTTTTATTGTGCATTCCAAGTAATATCAATCAAACTGCAGTTGGGTTGTTTTGATTAAGTAAAAATAACTTAAACAAATACAGGTAATTACAAAATTAAAGTTCATTGAAAGTAAGTTTTTAATATATTAAAAGTTTGTTTTTTGGCAAAAGCAGATAACTCCAACAGTCGCTTTTTGGCAAAAGCAGATAACTCCACATATCATGTTTTAGAGTTTAAAAAAACACTCGTTTAATCTTTGTAATTCCTCAGATGACAATGTAGATGCCTGACAAACGTTTTTGTTGTTGTGATCATAAACTGTTTGGATGTGATTACACGCAATACACGCAGCTTTTCCCCCAACATTGTAACTCGCTGCTTTTGCAAGGTTCCTTGAAAACTTTTCAGCTTTTATTTTCCTTTTTCGCCCTGAAGAAGATATCACAGTTTCATCAAGTTCGTCGAAATTATCCATTCCTCGATCACTTTTAGTCAGCTTTGACAAACTCCTCTCAGTTAGCACGTCTTTTCAAAGTGAAAGTAGTCTTGTCACCTGACCTGAATACAGCACGATGATTCGCTTAAATGGACTTATCGGCTTCTGTTCAAAAACAACAATGGCGCTTGTTGGCTTCTGCAGTAAAACGTGAACTCTCGATGCCTTGAAAGCGAACAAAAACCGGCTTTTTTGACAAAACGTGTATAGGGTTCAGATCGCACTATATGTGGAAAATAATGCACGGCAATCAGCTAATTTTTTCTTAAGTGGCGTTTATCGGTTTTTGCAAATAAAATCTTCATATATTTTGTAACGTGTGATCTGGCTAATAAGGACGCGCTGATGAATGAACAGAGTCCAACGGGTTTTAATCATGAATTCAGGAGTAATCCAACATTCGCAACACAATCCCCAATCAATAGTGGCAAGGACCAGGGATAACACAGGACTGAAGTACAGAACGTACTTAGGGAGAACTGAAACTGTTGTGAAGCTAATTATCAAAAACCCCTGGACTACTAGACACAGGAAATCATGGAATGTGGAAACCAAACTGAACCAAAACAGACCATAACATTTCAGTTCGCCCCCCTCCCAGAAACAAAAATAGTCAACCGGCGGGAGGGTGGGGTTCAGGGGTCTGGCGTCAGGCAATGGTAAAGGGGCACAGTTCTTGGGCCAGGGTTGAGCAGATGATTAGAGAGCCAGGGAGGAGCCAAGTGGGGAACCAGAGTCCAGCCAGGAAAGCGGCCCACGGTGCAGTCGCCGGAGGGCGGAGCCATGGTGTTTCGGCAGGCGAGACAGGGGCCGACTGCGGAGATTATGACACCATGGAATAGAGCCCAGGTTGGGACAAGGCAGCCACAGAGCTCAGGTGCCCCGGGTACCGGAGCACGGCGGAGCCGGAGCGACGAGATGAAGGTGGGCCGGAGGAGGCGGAGCCGAGAGCCAGAGGGACAAAGGACGAGTCGAAGCTGTAGAAGTGAGTTAATATTATTGTTTTGCTTTATAGGTTGAAATGTTTATAGAACTATTAAAAGTCGATGTGAAATGGTGTGTGATGTTGCCTACTACTGTATTTTAAATAAAACTTTCCTGTTTTGAATTTTTACCTCAGGATCTGAGTTTCTATGTTTAGTTACGCGTTTGATTTCTCCTGGAAGCGCGTGAGCCATGCATAAATACCGTAGCTATATCCACTATTCGTCACTTACTCTAAATGTAATAAAATCAGAATACTTACGTTTTGGTGTTTAACGTTACATAGCTATTTTTGGGTACTGATGTTTTAATCATGTTACTTGTCTAGCGTTAATGAAGCGTTAATGTCAAGCCCTAGAGTCTATGTGCTGGGGGCTCAGCCCCGGACGAATTTAACCCTGCTACCTATATATATATATTACATATATATATATATATATATAAGTTATTTATTATATATATTATATATTATCTATAATATATCGATATATATATATATATTGAGTGTTGGTAATATAATTTACTATTAGAACATTAGATTGTCACCAGCTTAAAAATGGTTAAGTCTATTATTCAGAGGTGGGACCAAGTCATTGTTTTGCAAGTCACAAGTAAGTCTCGTGTCAAGTCCCGTGTCAAGACAGACAAGTCCCAAGTCAAGACAGGCAAGTCCAAGTCGAGTTGTAAGTCCTCAACTTAAGATTCAAGTCTTAAACAAGTCATTAGTGCTTTTTGCCAAAATTAGTGTCTCGGTATTAATTACCATATCAAATTCATAGTCATTTATTTCAGGAAGGCAGGTAGAATATGTTTGACATAGTAAAAAATAGATTTTGCCAATATGACAAGCAGTGAAAAAAATTTTTTTTATTAGTAACAAATAGCAAAGACAACTTACTGCAAGAAATAACAACTGCAACATACTTTGCATGTGTGCATAAGAATATATGCTTCTAGGTGTTATATCAAAGCCAATGAGCCATTATTTGGAACCTCAATGAAACAGATTTAAAAATATGTGAGCAGAAACTCTTTTGTTTGAAAGAACTAGAAGAAATAACTGCAAGCATATTTTGCAAGTGAGAGGAAACATGCAATTTGGATGCTGACAAACTCATGAAGACAATCATTCAAAAATGCTGTGCTACCATACTTTATAACTACGAGTAACAAAGACAAAATCATTTAATAGAAAAAAAAAAGTTGTACATTAAATATTAAGTTTATAATATGCATAGTTGATCGCTAAATTTAGGGGCTATGTGCGCTATAGGCCTACAGACTGATTTACAACACGTGAATTCATTCATTTATCCTGAAAGGAATGGAAGTGACATGAGTGCCTGCAATAGGGAGAAAAATTGAGTAGCCTGTATTTTATAGTTATATATACAATACTTATTTTGTGAAAGAAACACTTCTTCAAATTAAATTTTAAATGATCATTAGGCCTATTGCCGCTTGCCCACTTCAGACATTAGGCCTAATGCGCATTTTTCTTCTTCAAATTATATTTCCTATATATATCCTCATGCCAAGGCGGAGCTGGAGACTGGAGGGCGGGGGGCTCTATGGTATCAAGCTTTATAATATACTGTCTATATACATATGGGTTTTTTGTGTGTGTGTGTTTTTTTTTTGCAAATTATAGCTAAGGGTTTTGCCGTGAAGTTTAATCTAATTAATCAAGTTTATCTAATAACTTCTGTTGCAACCAAACTTAACTTTAAAATAAGCAGTTTACCTTTTTAAGTTATATTAAATTAACAGTAATCCTGTCCCAAACTTTAACTCAGATTACATCTCGATATGGTTACTTTAAACTCATGATGTTGTAAAAAAAAATGCACATGCATTTAAAATATGTAACTGATCGAACAAAAACAGTGGATATCTGACAAAAACAGGTCTCAGAGAGATGTTTATTACAAATAAAAATGAAAGCACATCGAGTTGGCAGAATGCGAGGGTCGTGGCGGGATGCGGATCCATCACTCATGCACCTCGGTGTCGGACAAACAAAAAGAATTTAGGAATATTTAACAGCAGCGGTCACACTGATGATGAGGCGAGCACCAGTGATCGCGGCCGCGCCTCTCGTTTCTTATGCCCGCTCTGCATCCCTGCTGGGCGGCGATCAAACGGGCAGGGCAGCACTTTTCACGAGCGGAGATAGCTACTAGACGAATCATGTCATTTGTTTACATTAATCATGTATTTGGTTTGTCGCAAGTGTGTGTTATTACTACATTAATTTATACTAGCCTAAATATCCAGCACTCCCTAAACGCAGTCTCTGGCTTATTGCCAGTCAAGCGCAACGCTGCCTAACGATTTGATCTGATCATAAAGTCTTTCCGAGTACAGGGCTCAAGTCCAAGTCAAGTCTCGAGTCATTGCTGTCAAAGTCTAAGTTGAGTCTCAAGTCTTCTTTAATTATGTCGAGTTGAGTCGCAAGTCATCAAATTTGGGACTCGAGTCCGAGTCAAGTCTCGATTCATGTGACTCGAGTCCACACACCTGGTTCCCCTGGTCAGGAACTCGCGCTGCGTCGATATTCCGCTTGGGACAGCCCTCGTGAAGCCAGCGTTCTGAACACGTGTAAAATCATCCCAATGGAAGCAGCTAGCGCGTCACGAGTGGGTGGTGTGAGTCGCCATGAAGTATAAAAGCGCATCCGTCGGAGCGCAAGTTAGCTTCTGCTCTTGGCAGTACTGCTCTGTTTATGTGTCAGTCAGTTAGCGGTGTCTGTCCCCCCAAAGTTTTTCCCCACAGCACTCAAAAGAATAGTCAAAGTGTAACTAATGTCTATGGCGAGCGAACGGAATTGCAAACGCTGTGTTCCTCCCTGCCCACTATATCTGGTGGCGGGGGATACACACAATTTGTGTGTCTTTTGTTTGGGAGCGGAGCATGCACGGTCAGCTTTTGAGGGAGCTGATTGTCATCACTGCGAGTTACTCTGTGTTTGATGAGGCTCGAGATCCCGCTCGCAGCGGTCCCGCTGTTGCCGAGGCACGGCGCAGAGCGTTGTCGTGGGGATCGCAGGTGGATTTAGCGGAGGGATCCGATTTTTCTCGGTCCTCACCTGCTAGATCCGCGGCTCTCTCTCACGGTTCTGAAGCCCGCGCTGTGGTTTCTTCCCCCCCCCCCCAGAGAGAGAGAGCCCGACGCTTCATCTACTTCCTCCGAGAAGTGGATGTGACGAGTGTCGAGACAGAGTAGACTGTGGACTCGCCACCACAGTCCTTCGCGTATGAGGTGTGACTCGGGCAGTAGCCAAAATAAAATATCGTTTGGCCAGCCGAGAAACAGGATGCTCGTCTTAAAAGTAATTAGACGAGCGTTTTCTGAAATCGAGATCACAGCCTTCACGGCGGGGCCTTCCGTTTTTCCCCGATCTCCATACTCCATACCATCTCTTGAGAGAGAGAGAGAGAGAGAACACGAAAGAGAGTGTCCGGTTTTTTTTACAGTCGTGTATTTCATCCGTGGGTTGTTTCGAAGAAGGATGGGGGGTTGCGTCCGATTTTAGATCTCTGTCTTCTGAACCGGGCTATCAAACGGCTTCGGTTCAATATGCTCACTATCAAGCAGATAGTACCTCAAATCCAGTCCGAGGACTGGTTTGTTACGATAGATCTCAAAGACGCTTATTTCCATGTTTCCATCCTCCCTCAACACTGGAAGTTCCTGAGGTTTGCTTTCGGGGGCGAATCGTACCAATATAGAGTTCTTCCCTTTGGTCTGTCACTCTCACCCCGCACTTTCACGAAGTGTGTGGATGCAGCTCTGGCTCCTTTGCGACTCCAGGGCATCCGCATACTCAATTACATCGACGATTGGTTGATGCTAGCTCGATCGGAGCAGTTGGCGGCTCGGCATCGAGATGTCGTCCTCGCCCATATGAGAGAGCTGGGATTAAGACTAAAAGCCAATAAGAGTGTACTTTCTCCACTACAGAGAACCACTTATTTAGGCATGGTGTGGAATTCTACCATGATGCAGGCACGTTTGTCTCCTGCTCAAATCGAGTCAATCCTCACAACAGTCACAAGGGTAAGAGAAGGCCAGTCACTCACTATCAAACAGTTTCAGAGGCTGTTGGGCTTGATGGCAGCGGCGTCCAACGTGATACCTTTTGGCCTGCTGTACATGAGACCCTTGCAGTGGTGGCTCAGGACCAAGGGATTTTCCCCGAGGGGGAATCCGCTTTGCATGATCAAGGTCAAGCGGCGGTGCTTACGTGCCTTGGACATGTGGAACAAACGTTGGTTCCTAGTTCAAGGCCCAATGTTAGGGGCTCCTTGTCATCGTGTAACGCTAACGACAGATGCCTCTCTCACGGGCTGGGGAGCGGTCATGAATGGCCGCTCTGCCCAGGGTCTGTGGAAAGACCATCATCTCACTTGGCACATCAACTGCATGGAGATGCTGGCCGTGTTTCAAGCTCTAAAACACTTCCTTCCAGACCTAACGGGACATCATGTGCTTGTCTGCACAGACAACACATCGGTGGTCTCCTACATCAATCGGCAGGGGGGTCTGCGTTCGCGCCCCTTGTACAAGCTGGTGCGCCAGATCCTTCTGTGGGCTCAGGGGAAGCTCCTCTCGCTAAGAGCAGTTTACATCCCTGGGTATCTCAATCAGGGGGCAGACATCCTGTCGAGACAGGGGCTGAGGCCCGGGATTTCACTTTTCTTTTACCCTTATTTACGCAGGAAAAAAACTCATTGAAATTAAAAATCTCTTTTTCAAGTAGTATCCTAGGCAGAAGGTAAAGCAGTACAATCATGGCATACATACTACTACATTACAAATATGTAACAGAAACCACTGAAATAGAGAAATCCTTTCAAATAAACACAATCAATATAAAAAAAAAAAAAAATAGCACATCAGGCAGAACATCTACAGCCAGATGTGACTGCCTCCAAGTCAGTTAACATCCTCTTAAAAGCGACCGATGAGACCAGCGTATACATTTTCATAGATTTCAGTAATTTGTTCCATGAAGAGGGAGCAGCATACCTAAAAGCCTTTTTTCCCAGCTCAGTTCTAGCCTTTGGAACAGACAGAAGGAAAAACTCCTGTGAACGAAGATTGTAAGTCCCAGTATTATTTACACTGATGTAGGTCAGAAGGTAGGATGGAAGTAGACCTAAAATAGCTTTGTATATGAAGATATACCAATGTTGAAGTCTCCGCATTGATAGAGAAGGCCATCCAACACATTCATACAGTTGTGATCCAATGTGAAAGGATCTTCGGCGACCAAGCAGACTATGAGTAGGTGGGTGGTCGAGGCCATCTCACTAGCCTACGAGTCCTCTGGCCTCCCGTCTCCTATGGGGGTCATAGCGCACTCGACCAGGAGTATGGCGGCCTCAAAGGCTTGTCACTTGGGTGGCGGGCTGGTCCCCTCCGCACACTTTTGTCCGCTTCTATAACATAGACCTGGCATCTAGACCTGTTTGTTGCTGCCGTGTGGTTTGAGTTTGAGCTCCGTCAAGTTAATTCTTTGTCGTCTAATTTTTTATCTTAAAATCAATTTTATACACCATCCTTTTCAGTTTTATAACGTGTGAATATATCCCCTATCGTATTCTACAACAAAAACAATCAGAGCGCTTTGTTAGCACTAGTTCTATTTTTGACTTCCGATCCGCTATTAGCAGATATCCCGCTAGCAGCGCCAGCGTGTTTGCCGCTAATCTCGCTTACATTACTGATACTCTATTCACACACATACCATTGTTTTACTCACTGTTACTTGCTTTAATGGCGGATGTGTGTCTACCTTTGAGTGCAGGTGAGGACACGTTCGAGATGCATTTGGTGCAGGTCGAGCTGGAGGCCGTGGAGAAGCAGATCCGGGACCTGGTGGCGAAGCAGACCCAGCTGAGAGCGCGGAGAGCCGCGCTGGAAACATCCCAGGCTGACGCTCACAAGTCCGGGGTAAGTATACAGCGTGCTGCTAACTCTCCTACCACCTCTACTCCGTGTGTTTCTCTTCACAGGCCCGGTGCACCCAGGACGCGATCTTCCAAGATGTCCTTCACTCCACGCCGGGACTCCACGGACCCTGGGTGCAGCCGCACGGAAGACTCGAGCCAGGTCCCGGGCGACGACCTCTTCCCCTCCGCCGCCTCCGGTCTTCGAGATCTCCACCCGGAACCGCTACGCTCCCCTCCACGAGACGGAACGCGACGATGTGATCATCAGAGACTCCATCGTATGGCACATCCATGCTACGTTAGCTGAAGGTAAAGTGCACACTCACTGTTTCCCTGGTTCTCGTTTTCTCGATGTTTCTGCGCAGATACCCGCGATCCTGAATGGTGACGAGAGCCCCGGAGTGGTCGTGCTTCACGTGGGGGCTAACGACACCAAGCTGCGGCTGACGGAGACACTGAAGAGGGACTTCAAGAGCCTGATCGAGACGGTGCGCCGCACAACACCCGTGGGGGGGTGGGAGTGGTGATGGGGTTATGGGAGGGAAGGCTTTCCCGCACGACGATCATCGTTCAGGACGCGCTTCCCACGTATCGACGAGGACATGAAAGGTTCAGTAGGCTTTTTGCTTTAAATTAATGTTTATTGTCATGGTGTAAAGAACAGAATCTGCTCTTTGTTAATAATTGGAATCTTTTCTGGGAGCGTCTTAGGCTTTTTCGCGCTGATGGCCTGCAACCCAGCAGAGTCGGAGCAGAACTCCTTTTCGGACAACATCTCCAGGACGCTACGATTGACTAGTAAGTCAAATCTCAAATAACTGCCCTGATGACTTGTGTTCTACCCGCTTAAATGATAGAAGTACTTGTGCTGTCCAATCTATAAAGACTGTGTCTGTTCCCCGAATAGTGAGGTCAAAATATAAATTTAATGCAGGATCTAGAAAAAATCTGATCGTGATTAAACCAGAACAATTTAAAATAAATGAACAAAAACTATTTTTAAAGTTTTGGCTCCTAAACATTAGATCACTTTCACCCAAAGTAGTTATTGTAAATGAAATGATCACAGGTAATAGTTTTGATGTACTCTTCTTGACTGAAACCTGGCTAAAACCTATGATTATATTGGTCTAAATGAGTCTACTCCACCATGCTACTATTATAAGCATGAGCCCCGTCAGACTGGTCGTGGTGGCGGTGTTGCAACAATATATAGTGATATTCTCAATGTTACTCAGAAGACAGGATACAGGTTTAACTCATTTGAAATACTAATGCTTAATGGTACACTGTCAGATATGCAAAAGAAATCTATCGTATCTCTTGTTCTGGCTACTGTGTATAGACCACCAGGGCCGTATACAGATTTCCTAAAAGAATTTGCAGATTTCCTCTCAGACCTATTGTTACTGTTGATAAAGCGCTAATTGCCGGAGATTTTAATATTCACGTTGATAATACAAATGATGCATTAGGACTTGCGTTTACTGACCTAATAAACTCTTTTGGAGTCAAGCAAAATGTCACCGGGCCCACTCATCGTTTTAATCATACGCTAGATTTAATTATATCGCATGGAATTGATCTTACTGATATAGATATCGTACCTCAAAGCGATGATGTTACTGACCATTTCCTTGTATCGTGCATGCTGCGTATTACTAATATTAACTATATGGCTCCGCGTTATCGTCCGGGCAGAACTATTGTTCCAGCCACCAAAGACAGATTCACAAATAACCTGCCTGATTTATCTCAACTGCTCTGTGTACCAATAAGTACACATGAACTAGACGAAATAACTAGCAACATTGGCACTATCTTCTCTAATACATTAGAAGCTGTTGCCCCCATCAAATTGAAAAAGGTTAGAGAAAAACGTACTGCGCCATGGTACAACAGTAATACCCATTCTCTCAAGAAAAAAACTCGTAGTCTTGAGCGCAAATGGAGAAAAACTAACTTGGAAGTTTTTAGAATTGCGTGGAAAAACAGTATGTCCAGCTATAGACAGGCTCTAAAAGCTGCCAAGACAGAGCATATCCACAAACGTATAGAAAATAACCAAAACAATCCAAAAAAAAAGTTTTTTATTTAGCACAGTGGCTAGATTAAAAAATAACCAGACGCCACCCGATCTAAATATTCCCGCACAGTTTATTAGTAATGACTTTATGAATTTCTTCAATGATAAAATAGATAACATCAGAATTACAATAACAAATGTAGATTCTACAGAGTATAATACTTCAGCTTCATTCATCGTACCAAAAGATAAACTGCAGTGCTTTACAGCTATAGGACAGGAAGAGCTAAATAAACTTATCACTGCATCTAAACCAACAACATGCCTGTTAGATCCTGTACCCACTAAATTACTGCAAGAGGTTTTACCTGTAGCAGAAGAACCGCTTCTTAATATTATTAACTCGTCGTTGTCTTTAGGTCACGTCCCAAAACCATTCAAGCTGGCGGTTATTAAGCCTCTTATTAAGAAACCACAACTAGATCCTAGTGAACTGGCAAATTACAGATCCATTTCTAATCTTCCGTTTATGTCTAAAATTTTACAAAAAGTTTGTGTCTGCTCAATTGTGCTCCTTCCTGCAAAAAAATGATCTCTATGAAGAATTTCAGGTTTCAGGCCCCACCATAGCACAGAAACTGCACTTGTTAAAATTACAAATGATTTGCTTCTTGCGTCAGACCAAGGCTGTGTCTCATTGCTAGTTTTACTTGATCTTAGTGCTGCATTCGATACTATAGATCATGACATACTCATAGATCGATTACAAAACTATACAGGTATCCAAGGGCAGGCTTTAAGATGGTTTAGATCCTACCTGTCCGATCGCTACCACATTGTTCATTTAAATGGGGATTCATCTCAATTATCACCAGTAAAATATGGAGTGCCACAAGGATCTGTCCTAGGTCCTCTGCTATTTTCAATATACATGTTGCCTCTTGGTAATATTATTAGAAAATACGGGATTAGTTTCCACTGTTATGCTGATGATACTCAACTATATATCTCAACAAGACCAGATGAAACTTCTAAATTATCTAAGCTAACGGAGTGTGTTAAAAATGTAAAAGAATGGATGACCAATAATTTTCTCCTATTAAATTCGGATAAGACAGAGATATTACTTATTGGACCAAAAGCAGTACACCGAATCTCTTGGATTGCAATTTGCAACTAGTCGGATGTACTGTTACTTCCTCTACAGCCAAAAATCTGGGTGTTATATTAGATAGCAACTTGTCTTTTGAAAATCATATTTCCCATGTTACAAAAACAGCATTCTTCCATCTTAGAAACAATGCCAAGTTACGAAATATGTTACCTGTTTCTGATGCAGAAAAGCTAGTTCATGCATTCATGACCTCTAGACTGGACTATTGTAATGCACTGCTAGGTGGTTGTCCTGCATCTTCAATAAACAAGCTACAGATAGTCCAAAATGCAGCGGCTAGAGTTCTTACCGGGTCAAGAAAATATGATCATATTATTACCCCAATTTTACAGTCTCTGCACTCGCTACCTGTTAAGTTCCGTATCAGTTACAAAATATTAGTACTTGCCTATAAGGCCCTTAATGGGTTAGCTCCTGCGTACCTAACTAGTCTTCTACCACGCTACAATCCATCACGCTCCCTAAGGTCGCAAAACTCTGGACTTTTGGTAGTACCTAGGATAGCAAAGTCCACTAAAGGAGGTAGAGCTTTTTCCCAAACTCTGGAATAGCCTTCCTGTGTTCGGGGTTCAGACACACGCTCTCTGTTTAAATCTAGATTAAAGACACATCTCTTTGGCCTCATTCAAATAATGCATCTCATAATCTTTACTGCAGTCATATCTGTTTAACTGCAGTTATAATCTAATCAAATGCACATTATTATTCGTTAGTTTTGGTTAAACAAATCATTTTTGCTTGGTTGGAACAGCGGCTACGCTAATTATGTCTCTATTTTTTTCTCTGTTTCTGCCACGGGATTGACATCCCGTGGTAACGAGGTTTTACACAAGCTTCAGTCTGGATCCATAACACCTGAGAAGAGATGATGCAACCACTCAGAGGACCTCAGATGATGCCCAACCCTGAAACAACTTACAGAACTACCACCTTTTGCTATAAGTTTGATTGCATCATATATAATTGCTGTTAATATTTATTCATCGTCTGTTTTAATACGTCTTAAATAGATTTTTCCGTACTGCTGGTTCGTCTGGTCAGAGGAGAACTGGCCCCCGACTGAGCCTGGTTCCTCCCAAGGTTTTTTCCATTTCTGTCACCGATGAGTTTTGGTTCCTTGCCGCTGTCGCCTCTGGCTTGCTTAGTTGGGGACATCTTCATTTCCGCGGTAGCGGTTGACATGTTGCAAGATATATTAAACTGAGCTGGAATGTTGAATCACTGAATTCAATGTATGACCTGTCTTTACTGAACATGATGTTTCCTATTGTCATTTTGGCTTATGACACTATGTTCCTAATAAGCTGTTCAGTTGCGTTTGCCCAATCTGTATTTAAAGCGCTTATAAATAAAGGTGGACTTGCTTGACTTGACCTGGCATCTACCCAGGTTCCCCAATTCTTTAAAAAAAAAATCCCTTTTCGTGATGTGCTCATCTGATACACACACAAGCAGGGACTTGGTAGTATGGCGCAGTGGATATTCTCGTTCCCAAAGCGAATCTCGAAGCAGCCCAAGTTCCTGAAGGGGAACGTCTCTAGGATACGCATGTAACCATGGTTCCCCGAAGAGAACGAGACACTGCGTCACCCTGCCATACTCCCTGCATCCCTGCATGCGCTACTTCATCGCAGCTACCTTGCGCTCTTGCCGATTCATTTTATACTTCCTGGCGCTCATGTCACCCCGCACGTGACGTCTCGCTGCTCCATTGGACTGATTTTACATGTGCTTCAGAACACGGTCACGCAGGGGCTTTCCCAAAGCGAATCTCGACGCAGCGTCTCGTTCCCTCGGGGAACCATGGTTACATACGTAACCTAGAGACGTTATTTCTATCTTTTGCTACAATGTGTCAGTTGGAAATATCAGTTTACATTTCCACAAATTCATTAGTGATGCTACTAAATTATAATGCCTGTTCTATCGTAACTATATATTTAAAATCTAGTTGAAATTAGATTTGACATGAAAATATAATATCAATAATACTAATATCATGTCTATCACATATGATTTCTTGCAAATCTATAGGCTACTGCTTTAACAACTTCCTTTTCTTGAAGTCATTGTGAAAACAACATACAAAACTGACATTAAACAAACAGAAAATGAAACTATTGAGAGTCATTAACAAGGGTTAACTATTAGGAGTGTCTAACAACCAACCATCTGTCAAACAAATCTGTTGTGAAGGTTTTGAACATGGTAATGTCTCTTAAGTGAAAATAGTGAGTTACCACCTGTATTTATCCCTTGAACTCAAAATAACAAGCAAACTTTTTTAAGACTAACTATTCGAATGCTTAAGAGATTAGTAGCTTGTAGGCAGTTGAGGAAAACAGCATGATCCTCCATATGAATTACATGTTGGAAACACATTTCATTGACCTTACGAACATCACTTTTCTGAAATGTTCGGATTGTCGCAGGAGCTACTGGAGGATTTAATAGTGTTTAATGCTGACTGCAAACGGAGAGCAAGACAAAGATTAAACAAAAATACCAGAAGACTGCTTTTATTCAGCTGTCTCTGGGCTGTGTTTCAGTATCTCATATTCTGCGGCAAAAGAAAGAGGTGTGGCAGCGTAATACTCCAAGATGAAATTACTGACATTAGAAATATCCTCTATCCTTCCTACAAGGAAGGTCTTGTCCCAGTTTGATAGCAAATAGTGGTCCAGGCAATTGCCTTAAATCAAATCCAGATAAAAAAGTCAAACATTATTAAATCGCTGCTGTTAAATGATTATAAGGGCTAAAACTGCTTATCTTTGTCTCACATCACACATCATCCCTCTACACACGCATTTCCTCTCATGACTTTATCCTTATTTATTAATTCTCCTACTTACTCTGCACCTTTTGATCTGTTCTCTATAAATTGGAACAAATTGAATCCAATTCATTATCTGAAACAGAGAATATGTCACAAGTCCAAGGATGGCACCGGTCCTAAATCCACAAGCTATTTTCATGTGGCTGGCCTCACCTCACTGAATGGGAAGGACACTAACAGCAGTACAGTCCCGTGAACCTGCAGCGTGCACAGCATGCATTTGGAGGAAGGTACACTGCTTTCTGATTAATGAGAGTGATCTGTCTGCTTCTCTGTATTAATATTTCTCTTGATTTCTTTCTTTTTTTCCCCTTTCAATAACATCAGAGACTTGCTGAATGTGCAGTTGTGATTAAATTCCTCTCAAGCCTGCTCTGATAATGACAAACTGTCCTCATTTCCCCTCCTACAGAGAAAGCTACCCAACCATTGCAAACGTGAGCCGCTGGCCGAGCTGACGGTGAAATAGGAGCAAGGGTTCAAAATACAAAGATGGAACAGAGTCAATATTCATGTGCCAGTGTCAAGAACAATATGTCATTAACCAAATATGAGACTGTGTTTATTATCATTCAGGGTGTTTAGCAAGCGGAGATAGCAAATGCATATGGAGCAGTCATTTTTATTAATTTCACTTTCAGTGTTAGCTGCTCCTTTGTTTTCATTTGGATGGTGACTTTTTAAATGTGCGTCTGAGCATCATTATTTACAACAGATTGAAAATTATGGAAGGCTCATCAAGGAAAGGAAATAGATTCATGTGAATCATCTCATGCATTTGCTCCTCTCCAGCTTTAAGTGCTATAAGAACCTAGCCAGAAACAGATGACGGCTGGTAAGACGGTTGCAAGCACCATGCCTGGAAATCGATGTGCCAAGTTGCATCATGAATCAACAATATACAACTTTCTGACAGATCCAGCCTAGTTCCTCCAAATGTAATTCAGCTAAATGCCATTAAAGTACCTTTTATCTTGGTAACCCCAAACCACAGCTGGGACATTTTTTAAGCTGTAATAAGAAGCACTAAAATATAGGATGCAGCAGAGAAATTAGTTTGCTCTAGCAATATTTGGGTAAGATTAAAAGAATGAGTCCCATGGTAAGCAAAAGCAAAAAAATAACTACACATGAAGTGGACATAACAATAACAATAAGTACAAAAACTCCTTTATACTGTCAGCAAGCGCTATCTCAAGGGGCTTGAGGGGAAAAATGATCTGGGCTTGTAATTCATCTTGAGGAGACATGTTTATTTTCGTTTGTGCTCCCTTTTTAAACCTACGAAAACACATGTAACTAATCGTCTCTTGGGCTGGAACCAAAGTCAAGGAAGTCATCCTATCGGATATTTAACTGTAAGCCTGTATATCAAAAGGTAAGCTCAAAATGCATGTGCCAACAATGAAATGGAATTGCTCATTAATTAAATCGATGACTCATCTCATTCCTCATCTAAAACATGCATGATATGATATTAGAAAAAACAGCCTTTGACTTCAAGGACACCATCATCATGTCGTTCTGTATTGCATTTCAATTTATTTCTCTCTTGGGCAGTTTACTGAGATGTCATGCTGATCAGAGCATTTCAGATTGGAACAAATACATTTAATCTTTAATACTGTGCTTGAATCTAAGCACCATCTTGCATTTGAGATGTAAGAGTGTTTTTGAAGGGCTGTGAAATATAATGGCCCAGAGTGGTTTTTAAGCAAATATGTGGCCACATGGTCAAAGGCTAATCACAGGCAGAGTATTTCAATGCTCCTGTGACACTTCCTGTATGGATTGTCTGATTTACAAGGCTGAATAGAAGGGCTCTCTGCAGGAGCTTTGCCCATGTAGCCAATCCTTCATGTCCTTTCAAATAATAGAAGGGTAATGACTTCCCAAGGCGTCTCTGTTTAGTCTGATTAAGACTCAGCAAATTGCAGGATGTAGGACCATCTATCCTCCTGTTCACTGCAAAGATCGCATAAGGGAGAAAAATCTCGATAAAGGGAACTGGCAATGTCGACAACAGTGTTTTATCTGCTTAGCAAAAGGGGACCAATCTCTCTGTTGCCTGACTCCTCACACTTGATATCTATCCCTCTCGAAATAAGAACAAACCGACCCGTCAGAAGACTTACGGCACTATATGGAATGTTAAAAATAAGGAGTTCAGGAGAATAGCTCCCAAAGGACTCACAAATTGACGTCACCCCCCTATCATTCAATGAGCTCCCCGTCTTCACAACCTGGTGGTGCAGTTTGCCGCAGGCAATGACTATATTTGGCAAACATTGTCACTACTAGGAAAATCTCAATACCTTCATCTCTACCGCTATGGAGTTCTCTCGGTAATCCAGCGCTTCCATAATGATTTGACTGTGGAACGTTGTCACAATCCCATAATTAGCAATAAAGGAGTGTTATGAAACATACGACTTTGAATCAGTTCTTCTGAGTTGTCTTTAGAGAGGATGTCTAGAAGTTTATAAAATGTAAAACATCAGCATGCAGTCTTCAGATCAATACATTATTACCTTTAAAACCCTCCAAATTCCAGAATTAAGCCCGTATAGACACAAGAAATTAGGCTTAATGGGAAACAAATCACACAGGCACCTCACTAACTGGAAGGGTCAGAATCTTAAAAGTTTTTACTCGCTGCTGGCTTTCATGATTAGGAATTCCTTCTTCTCTAAGGGTTTTGGCTAAGCGATGCCCACTTTAGGGTGGACCTCTCCTTGGAAAGCAATGAGCACTTCCAGCCTAGCATGGCAGATAAACTGTGCATAATGTTATTAGACTGTAGCACAAAACCTACACACAAAAAAATTCCCTTTTCTTCTGCGTTTTCTTACAAAGGGAATCTTCTCATTAATGGTATCAAATTGAATTTCCGTCAAGGCACCTGCGTCCTTGTTAAGAAGCGAAGAGCAAAACTAACAGAACATCATGAACAACAAATTGGAAGGCAGGCACAGACTGAGAGACTGCAAGAGTTATTTGTCTGATGTTATGTAACACTGGGTTTATTTCAATCCTGGTTTATTTTTGTGTCTGGAAAAAGTCTCTGCAAAATGAGAGTGGTGTATCTAAGCACCAGCAACTGGCTTGTGCTGCATAACAGAACACTGTGTGTGTGAACACAATTCCCTGCAGTTATGTATGATGCAATGACAGTTTATTGAATAAAACTAAGGATAATAAAATACTTTCACTGAATTTGTGAAGTACAGAGCTCTGCAGAAACCCCCTCCTCCCCCATCAATTTCAGAGTTTAAAGACGTTATCTTCCTAACACGAAATTGAAACATCTGAGACTCCTAAATGTTACTCATGGCCTCCTCTGATGGACTAACCTTTCCATGGCCTTTATTAATAGCTTCAAAATCAAAAGACTAGTATTCATGTTGACATATCCTAAAGACAGCAATGGCAACACAATTCCTGGGGACTCTTTCAATAAGTTAATATTAGAGCCGGAGCCATGGCCTCATTGTTATTCTACAAGTGCTCTGTGTCTCCCCTCAGTTCAAAACCTGTTCTGATAGGAATCTCCCAGCAATAGCCAGCAATTTCAAAGAAATACAAAGGGAGCGGCGAGAGGAGCAGTGGGCAGGAAAAAAGACAGAAGGATGAAAAAAAGAGAGTGAGTGAGGAGAGCAAGAGCAAGAGAGAAAATGGCCATCAAAGCACCTAGTTTACTTGTCAAATCATATATCAGCTTCTTAAAACTTCTGGCTTACAGAAGTTTTTAATAACAGACATGCAGGTATCATTATATCATTTTTTGGCTTTAGTTTGTTAAAGGAATTATTCATATAAAATTGAAAATTCTGTTATATTTATTTAAACTATATTTTCTAGAATGTTGGTGTCCAAACTATATTTAACCCTCCTCGCTTTGTATGTATAAAAACACATTTTCAAAATATCTTTTTTTATGTTCCACAGAAGAACGAAAGTCATAAATGCCGAAGCAGTGAGGGGAGTAAATGAAGACAGAACGATCCCTTTAAAAAACAATCTGAGCCATTTTGCTTGATGGAACTGATTTGGATGATCTTGACATAAAGCAAAGCATCACATGTTTTATGGCTTCATGTAGTGACTCATCAAAAATAGGGAGATCAAATTTGGATTAGAGAGCAAAAAACCATCTCACAACCATTTGTAAAGCTTGAAGGTAATATTAAGATGACCCCCTCTGGTTTGTGTCTCCTGACACCTTGCAAAATTGCTGTTTTCGCAATAAACACTCCATCGGACGTGTAAACCTATGGAACAACCCTGTTTTTTAGCTTACTCACTTGTCCCTCAACCAGGGCCATTTAGCATAACTTAGCCGTTAGCTAGTCTTCTTAATCATCTTATTTGTTGTATTCAACTTAGACTAATCTAGCTTTTAATAACTGATAAAAACATTATATATGAGTATATATATATTATATATATAGTATATTTTATATATATATAATATATATATATTATATATATATATATAGATAAAGCAACCAGTCCTAAAAAAATTTGAGACTTAACTTGTGAAGCTATCTAAACCTTTTATCAACCGACCCCCGTGAATTCACAACTTTGAAAAAAGCAACAATCATTGTATGTTGTAAATGCAAATGCTCATCGATATTGTTCAGGCCCAGGCCAAACGCTGCTCTTGGGGGCCAAGTTGCCACATTAGCTATTTTATTTTATTTAAAGAAATTACGAAATAAAGTACTGAACCTATGGACCATTTTTACAGACTGTGATGATGTGTTTCCACAGTTAACAATTAACATCACAGACCAAAAGTTTTTTTTTTTTCATTAAAAAAAAGCATGTACATTGCAACACTATAATGTGTGCTAAATTATCTTTGCATTAAATTTAAAAAAGTTTTAGAATACATTTAAACTATTTGAAAATAATATTTTATCTAAAATCTCACTTGCCTCTACATTGGTTTGTCTAATATTCTTACACTCTGTTAACGGGGTCGTATGATGCTATTTTACAGATCATTATTTTGTGTATTTGGTGTAACAGAATATGTTAAAAAACACATTATTTTTCAAAAACTTGTAAATTATTGTAGTTCCTCTATGCCCCGCCCCTCTCAAACGCGTCTGTTTCAAAGTAAATATTAAGACAGTTAATAATGTTGTTAGTTTTTCCATCAGTTCAAGCCCGAAAGTGCAACAGAGTCGCGTGACAGACACAGTGATGATGCCGTACTCAAGCCGCGGTTAAGACAGCTGACGTGCTGTGATTTCTGACAGGCAGTTCACTCTCCTGTGATGTGACCCTGTTCCCCTCACACACACACACACACGACGCGTTACTCTGCGCTGCGCAAAACTCCGCATTTGAACAGTCAATAGCAAATACTTAAACTAATAACAAAACATACTTACAGTCGCTGATTCAGAAGCGCCAGATTGTCATAGCAAAGTCGGAATTTACCCTTTTTCTTTTTTTAGAAATAGCCTTTGTGCACAAAATAGCCTTGTACTCTTCTAGGTTCAAAAAAACTGTCGTCCATAAAATGCGATGCACATTCAAACATCTGGTTTGTGCTGTTCTGTTGTAAATAAATCTTAACCACTGATTTCTAGTCGTGTCTATTTTTGGAAGGCCAAATAAAGTGCTTTTGCGTTCGCACTGAAACACACAGCGTCTCCCTGACATGCTGCATCAACACTACTGCTGTTGCTGAAACCACGCCGCCTTTCTTTGCATGCACATTTGGGCGGTATTATGCTAATATTTCCACATAGTGACGTAGATATTTGGGGCGTGTTAGAACGAGCCGTTTTAGGTAGGCATGGCTGACTCTTAACTTTTATAAAGAATATCTCTTTGGATTTGAGACTTTAGTCCTTGCAACTTTACAGATCTTCTTTATGCCAAGAGCTTGTAACACTCCAAAGAGAAGGAAAACTTGAAATCGCATCATATAACCCCTTTAAGTTGCTTGTTCTCTCACAATCAATTACTAATTACATGACATGGTTTACATAAAAAAATTATATTGTTTATTTTTAATTAAACATGGCAAAAAATAATAAAAAAAGTGAATAGTTTGCATCACTGGATATTACTTACATTTCTGTCATAAAACAGAATTGTTGTAATTCGATCTTGGCTTCTGTGAACAGTAAAGCCTGCCTTCTTTGATTGGTCATCTAAAACATTTTGACATTTACTTTAATCGCTTAAAAAAATCATGTGGTGCAATACAAGGTAATACAAGGGGGGACAATTTGACCATATACAATTACCTGGATTTGTTCCCCTCAAAGTCTGTAATGGTCATTGCCTTGTGTTCTGGAATTGTTTTCGAGTGTATTTTAGGATCTTTAACTGTAGTTATACAGTAGTTGGCTGCCTCGGGGAAGTCGTGGCCTAATGGTTAGAGAGTCGGACTCATAACCCAAGGTTGCGGTTTTGAGTCTCGTACCGGCAGGGATTGTAGGTGGGGGAGTGAATGTACAGCACTCTCTCCCACTTTCAATACCACGACTGAGGTGCCCTTGAGCAAGGCACCGAACCTCAACTGCTCCCCGGGCGCCGCAGCATTGGCTGCCCACTGCTCTGGGTTTGTGTTCACGGTGTGTGTGTGTGTTATAACTTCTGTGTGTGTGCACTTGGATGGGTAAATGCAGAGCACTAATTCCGAGTATGGGTCACCATACTTGGCCACACGTCACTTCACTTTTTTTTATTTATTATTTTATTAATGTCAGCATTGTTACCTGCAATTTGACTGCTCTCAGACACACCTGACTCTTGAAATAGAAGTCTCAGAAAAACAGACGAGAGATTTTACATCAAGAACTTGCTATGACTTTTATGTCACACTCCTCTAATAGCTTATTTGCAAATATACTCACTAAAATAAATAAAAACATGAATCACAAATATTTTCACACTGCTAATTCACACATGCCCACTTGTCTCACAGCTTTAATTATCAGTGCTTTAGCTTGAGTTTTACTTCAGCGAAGGCCAGGGATATAAGATGTCACTCTTGGAATTGTGAGGACATAGCTGGTTGATTCAAGGCTTTGAATCGATGGGGTCACAATCAGTCTGCAACTGAGCATGTGTGCAAAACAAGCAAAGCTTGTGGAAGCAGCCTGGGTTGATCGATGTCTCCAGAGACACAGCTCAGCGAGAGCTGAATATCCTGATTTTCCACTGCTAGGCATTGATGAAGCGTAGCCAAAAAAACATTGTGATTACCTGTTTAATGTGTCCCAGTGCTTATGCCCATTCCACCAGATTCCTTTTTTTTAGCCATGCATGAGTTAACTGCATCATACCTTCATTACAAACAGAAAAAATATCATATATCCTGGTGTATATTCTTTGCCCACCTTGTGACATGTGTTACTCATTTCAAAACTTTTCAATGTGGCTCAGAGGTATTTTACAGTCTTGATGAAAAAATGAAAAAAAGGAAATACATTTTCTCCAGCAAACAGAGTTTATTGAGTCACAGAAATTACCTTGAATTACCTTGAATCTACATAAAAACATGTTAGCCCAACAATATTCCTCCAAATGTCTGAGCAAACTATTTCATATTCAAGAATATTGCTGATTTGTTTAGGGAGCTCCCAGCATGCACTGCAGCATGAATGAATTATTTGCCTACTGTTAATATTGTTTTGCTTTTTGCTGACTTAATTTATGCTGTTGTTATTGTTTTTCGTTGTCACTGTTAGTTATTTGTGATGTGTTGATGTTCAGAGCTCATCTTTTTACTTAATGATGTTTTTGATTGTCACAGTGATTGATGTTTGTGCGTTATGTATTGAGCTCTATGTGTATCTAAAAAAAGTACAGCAAATAATGTTTTTCCTTTGCAAGATTTTCTCTTCTTCAGAGATAAAAAGTTAACTGAATATTAAGAATCATTTAAAATTATGCATAAAATTATGTATTGGTTAAGCAAGACATTTTTTTCCATTTAGCAAACCATAAGTTGTTTGTTAAATAACTTATTACTATTAACAGTAGGACTATTATGTTGTGTATTACTGTATATTATATTCTTCTATATTAAAGACTTCTTATTATCAGGTTATTATAAATATTCAGACGGACCCCACTTTATATTAAGTGGTCCTTAAGCAACTATGTACTTACGGTGCATCTCAATACATTAGAATGTCGTGGAAAAGTTAATTTATTTCAGTAATTCAACTAAAATTGTGAAACTCGTGTATTAAATACATGCAATGCACACAGACTGAAGTAGTTTTAAGTCTTTGGTTCTTTTAATTTTGATGATTTTGGCTCACTTTAACAAAAACCCACCAATTCACTATCTCACCAAATTAGAATATGGTGACATGCCAAATCAGCTAATCAACTCAAAAACACCTGCAAAGGTTTCCTGAGCCGTCAAAATGGTCTCTCAGTTTGGTTCACTAGCTACCCAATGGGGAAAGACTGCTGATCTGACAGTTGTCCAGAAGACAATCATTGACACCCTTCACAGGAAGGGTAAGCCACAAACATTCATTGACAAAGAAGCTGGCTCTTCACAGAGTGCTGTATCCAAGCATGAAAAAGTGTGGAAGAAAAAGATGCAAAGATGCACAACCAACCGAGAGAACAGCAGCCTTAGAGTATTGTCAAGCAAAATCGATTGAAGAATTTGAGTGAACTTCACAAGGAAAGGACTGAGGCTGGGGTCAAGGCATCAAGAGCACCACACACAGACGTGTCAAGGAATACAGTTGTCTTATTCCTCTTTTTAAGCCACTCCTGAATCACAGACAACGTCAGATGCGTCTTACCAGGGCTAAGGAGAAGAATTGGACTGTTGCCCAGTGGTTCAAAGTCTTCTTTTCAGATGAGAGCATGTTTTGTATTTCATTTGGAAACCAAGGTCCTAGAGTCTGGAGGAAGGTGGAGAAGCTCATAGCCCAAGTTGCTTGACGTCCAGTGTTAAGTTTCCACAGTCTGTGATGATTTTGGGTGCAATGTAATCTGCTGGTGTTGGTCTATTGTGTTTTTTGAAAACCAACATCACTGCGCCCGTTTTCCAAGAAATTTTGGAGCTCTTCATGCTTCCTTCAGCTGACCATGCAGCTTTTTGAAGATGCTGATTTCATTTCCAGCAGAATTTGGCACCTGCCCACACAGCCAAAAGCACCAAAAGCTGGTTCAAAAACATGGTGTTACTGTGCTTGATTGGCCAGCAAACTCACCAGACCTGAACCCATAGAGAATCTATGGGGTATTGTCTAGAGGAA
Source organism: Sinocyclocheilus anophthalmus (assembly GCA_018155175.1). Lineage (NCBI taxonomy): Eukaryota > Metazoa > Chordata > Actinopteri > Cypriniformes > Cyprinidae > Sinocyclocheilus > Sinocyclocheilus anophthalmus. Next base: position 144,875 of record JADLZN010010924.1, read on the forward strand.
AATGAGAAACAAGAGACTAAAAATTCAGATGAGCTGAAGGCCACTGTCAGTGAAACCTGGGCTTCCATACCACCTCACAGTGCCACAAACTGATCACCTCCCTGCCACGCCGAATTGAGGCAGTAATTAAAAAAAGGAGCCCCTACCAAGTATTGAGTTACTCTACATAAAGAACAACCTTTCTCAGAAGGCCAACAAATCAACTAAAACTGATTTTTTTTATTGGTCTATGAAGTATTCTAATTTGTTGAAGCATCCTGTAATTTAACTTAATAATTTTGTACTCACTTATGTGTTACATACATGTTTTTTAGATCATAATCGAATGAGCTTTATTGCCAGTATGTTTTACACATACTAGGACTTTGTTTCGTGACAGAACTTCCCATTTCAAACATGAATGACATTGACAGACTAAAACACAGATATAAATAAATAAAAATAAAAATAGAACAAGTAAATGAGGAATAAAAATATTATTGACAATTGTATGTGCAGGTATATGACAATTAGACCATTTTGTATGTACAGGTATATTATGTGCAAATTGAATTGTAGACTGAGTGTGTGTGTTAGATAATTAAGTGTATGAGTGAATAAATAGTGTTTGTTCCACAGTTATTGTCAAGTGTTCATGATATGGATTGCCTGAGGGAAGAAACTGTTCCCGTGTCTGGCCGTTCTGGTGCTCAGAGCTCTGTATCGTCGACCAGATGGCAACAGTTCAAATAGGGAGTGTGCTGGATGTGAGGGGTCTAGAGTGATTTTGCTAGCCTTTTTGCTCACTCTGGATGAGTACAGTTCTTGGAGAGAAGGGAGGGTTGTACCAGTGATTCGCTCAGCAGTCCGGACTACACTCTGTAGTCTTCTGAGGTCAGATTTGGTATCTGAGCTGAACCAGACAGTTATAGAAGTGCAGAGGACAAATTCAATGATGGCGGAGTAGAACTGTTTCAGCAGCTCCTGTAGCAGGTTGAACTTCCTCAGCTGGCAAAGGGAATACAACCTCTGCTGGGCCTTTTTAACAATGGAGTTTATGTGAGTGTCCCACTTCAGGTCCTGGGAGATGATGGATCCCAGGAACTTGAATGTCTCCACTGCAGTCACAGTGCTGTCCAAGATGGTGAGTGGTGGGAGTGCAGGGGGTTTTCTCCTGAAGTCCACGGTCATCTCCACTGTTTTGAGCGTGTTGAGCTCCAGTTTGTTGAGACTGCACCAGACAGCCAGCTGCTCGACGTCCTGTCTGTAAGCAGACTCGTCTTCATCCTTGATGAGACCGATGACTGTATTGTCATCTGCATACTTCAGGAGCTTGACCGAGGGGTCTTTAGAGGTGGAGTCGTTGGTGTACAGGGAGAAGAGCAGTGGAAAGAGAACACAACCCTGAGGAGCACCAATGCTGATCGTACGGGTGCTGGATGAGAATATTCCCAGCCTCACTGGCTGCTGCCTGTCTGTCAGGAAGCTGATGGTCCTGGACAGCTGAGTTAGGTTGGGCAGAGGAGGTTTGTGATGATGGTGTTAAAGGCCGAGCTGAAGTCCACGAACTGGATCCTCACATAAGTCCCTGGTCTGTCCAGATGTTGGAGGATGTAGTGCAGTCCTATGTTGACTGTATCATCCACAGACATGTTTGCTCGGTAGGCAAACTGCAGGGGGTCTAGCAAGGGTCCAGTGATGTCCTTCAGTTGGGCCAGCACCAATTTTTCAAAAGACTTCATGACCACAGCCGTTAGAGCCACAGGCCTGTAGTCATTAAGTTCTGTAATTTTGGATTTCTTTGGGATGTGGATGATGGTGGAGCGTTTGAAGCATTAAGGGACTTCGCACAGCTCCAGTGATATGTTGAAGGTCTGTGTGAATATGGGGGCCAGCTGGTCAGCACAGGAATTCAGACAGACTGGTGTAACACAATCTGGACCTGGTGCTTTTTTCCTTTTCTGCTTCCGAAGACCTGGCGCACCTCGTCTTCACTGATCTGAATTGCCGGTGTTGGGGAGAGGGGGTTTGCTGGAGGTGTGAATGGTTGTGTGGAGAGTTGTTCAGGGCGGGTGTGGGGTGTTTTTCAAACTTGCAGTAGAACTCATTCAGATCGTCTGCCAGGTGTTGATTCTCCGCAGTGCTGGTGGATGGTGTCTTGTAATTGGTGATTTATTTTAGATTTTTCCACACTGATGCCGAGTCACTGAAAGAGATTTTAATCTTTATTTTTTCAGAATAATTCTCTTTGCCACTCTGATCTCCTTTTCAAGTGTGTATTTAGCCTGTTTATACAAAACATTATCCCCCTTCCTGTAAGCATCATCTTTGGCCTGACAGAGCTGTCTGAGCTTTGCAGTGAACCATGGTTTGTCGTTGTTGTAGGTTAAATGAGTCCTGGTAGGAATGCACATATCTTCTCAGAAACTGATATATGAAGTTACAGTATCTGTGATCTCATCCAGATTGGTGGCTGCAGCTTTAAAAACACTCCAATCAGTGCGGTCAAAACAAGCTCGTAAATCCTGCTATGCTTCATTAGTCCATCTTTTTACAGTCCTTAAAACAGGTTTAGCTGATTCAGTTTCTGCCTGTAGGTCGGTATAAGATGAACCAAATAGTGATCAGAGAGCCCCAAAGCTGCCCGTGGTACAGAGTGATATGCATTCTTTATTGTTGTGTAACAGTGATCTAATATATTACTGTCTCTGGTGGGACATGTGAGGTGCTGTCTGTATTTTGGCAGTTCACAGAAGAGATTTTCTTTATTAAAGTCCCCGAGAATGATTAAAAAAAGAGTCCGGGTGTTGTTGTTCTGTCTATGTGATCTGATCAGCGAGTTTCTGTAAAACCGAGCTCACGTGCCGTTGCGGAGGAATGTAGACACTGACGAAAATGAATGAGCAAAACTCCCTTCATGGCGAGCACTAGTACGACTCGTTTCGAGGTGTGTGGATCCGTGGTCCTCGCTTTTGCACCTGATACATGCACAATCGTTGCATCGTTTGTTTGGGCATGGTGTCCCCTTGATGGACAATTGGTGTCCACTGCGAGCGTTTTTCTATGAAAAAGCTCTGCTCTCGTTTGTCTCTCTTTTCGAGGAGAGAGGGGCAGCCGTGTGCTCCCCGTGGTTCAGGACCCGCCGGTGCGGGTGAGCTCATGGGGATCGCAGGCGGATCTGGCCCATGAGTTTAAGGAGGAGATTTCCCTCTCGCGCTCATTGGCCGTGGACGAGGGCGAGCTGCTGGATGATGAGCATCATCATCTGATCCAGTGGCTAGTGCTCTGCTGGGTTCTGCCCAGGAAGAGCAGGAGATGTCTGAGGAGGGTAAAGAAGCTGAGGCTGAGCCTTCCCAGTCCTCCTGCCCTGTGTATGATGAGCTGTTGGAGGTTATGGAATGTGCCACGGCATTGCTTGTCTTGCCGTGGAAGCGTACCAAGAAGGTGGCGCCGTGGGGTCCCTTCTCGATGAGCATTATCTTTCTGACCATAGCCCCCAGCTCAAGTGAGCCTTCCTTTCCGTCACTGATCTCCATACGGGGATTGAGAAGGAATGGAAGAGGCTGTTTTCCTCCCGCATCCATAAGTTCCAGCATACGAGTTATGCCAACATTGAGGGGATGCGTGAAAGCGGCTATGAGAGGATGCCCCTATAGAAAAGACGACTGGCTAGCTATCTTTCTATTGGTGAGACGTCCTCTCTTAAAACTTCCTCCTTGCCATCTAAGCCCCTACAGGATACATCATGCTTAAATGGCAGGGCATACGCAGCAACAGGTCAGGCTGTCGCTTCGTTGCACACGATGGCGGTGCTTCAGGCGTATCAGGCTGATCTACTGAAAGACCTGGATAAGTGAGGGCCTTTCCCCTGATGAGGTAGCTGAGCTGCGCCGCACCACGGATCTCGCTCTCCGTGCTATTAAGCAGGGTGCCTCTGCTATGGGCAGGTCCATGGTGGATATGGTGGTGACGGAGAGACATCTGTGGGTGAACCGGTCAGATATCGGGAAGAAAGAGAAGGGCTTTGTTCTCGATGGTCCAGTTTCGCCTTCCAAACTTTTCGGTACCTCCGTTGAGACGGTGGTCGAAAAGTTCAGGGAGGTGAAGGCATGCTCAGCGGCCTTCAAAATCTTCATTCCACGAAGGTCCGGGTCTGAGCCCGAACAATGTAGGGGTCCTGGCCCATCCCGGTCTGAAGATATGGGCACAGAAGGCTAGTGTCACGACTCATGCCCCTCCCCCACCTGCGGGGTGGGGCTAGGAGGAAGCGAATAAAAAGGAAGAATAGAAAGGAAAGAAAAAAAGATTAAAAAAAGAGTGCAGGGAAAGAGGAAGAGAAAAAAAAGGAAGAGAAAAAAAAAGAAAAAAAAGGGATATCAGAGAAAGGAGTTAAAAAAAAAAAAGGGTTACGCGAAAAAAAAAAAAAAAAGTAAAGAAGGAAAAAGGAAAAATAAAAAAGAAAAAAGAAAAAAAAAAGAGAAAAAAAGAAAAAAGAAAAAAAAAAAAGGAAAAGAAAAAAAAAGAAAAAAAAAGGAAAAAAGGGAAAGAAAAAAAAAAAAAAAAAGAAGTCAAAGGGAGGTAGCATGACCGAGAGGTATCCAGCATGCGTTCTCAACACTCTCGTCCGGACCAGAGTAAGACCTAAACATCTACTCACCTCCCTTGGGGGGTTTAACATCTGCCCTCATCTTCCCCTTCCTAAATTCCCCTGTTACCACCATCAGTGCCAGAGTGCGAGTTGCCATTTCCCTCTTGCGCCCTCATGTGTATGCTAATGGACGTCTCCCCCTAGTGCACGTTCACATGGGTCTCTAGCCGTCTAGTAACAGCCGCTAGACCCCTTAGTTAGTATCACTAAAATCCAAGTTATGGTAGTGCGCACTCTAAGTCTCTGTGCACTTTCTAAAAATCCACGTTGTGGACAGACACACATCCAGCATTTTGCGTTCCTTTCTAAAATCCTGTATTGTAGGTTACACGTTTTTTTTTTTTTGGGCGGCTTCGTCCCTTTCTTGAGTCGGTCAGCCCACAGTTTCACCTTTGGCACCACTCTATCTATACATTGCAATCTCAATAAATTAGATGTCCGTGAAAAGTTCATTTAATTTCAGTATTCAACTAAAGTGAAACTCGTTTATTAATAATTCAGTGCACACAGCTAGTCGTTTACGTCTTGTTTGTCTTTTCATTGTGATGAAATTTGGGCGCATTTTAACAAAACCACCTTCACTATCTCACCAATTAGAATATGGTGACATGCAATCAGCTAATCAACTCAAAACACCTGCAAAGGTTTTCTTGAGCCTTCAAAATGGTCTCTCAGTTTGGGTTTGGTTCACTAGGCTACACAATCATTGGGAAGATTGCTGATCTGACAGTTGTCCAAAAGAGAATCATTGACACCCTTCACAAGGAGGGTAAGCCACAAACATGAATTGCCATAGAAGCTGGCTGTTCACAGAGTGCTGTATCCAAGCATGTTAACAGAGGTTGAGTGGAAAGAAAAAGTGTGGAAGAAAAAGATGCACAACCAACCGAGAGAACGCAGCCTTATGAGGATTGT